>CABHPR010118678.1:26726-37236 GCA_902168415.1 Peromyscus melanophrys | reverse complement strand
CACACACACACACACACACACACACACACACACACACACACACACAGAGGGACAAGTTTGAAATCTTAGAGGGATGACTCAGTTTACTATTAATCTGTGTAGATATCTCTGGAGGTCAGATGAGGTGACTAATCTGTTCATATTCTTCACAAAACTCCAGAGCAATGGAACATTGGAACGGCAACTTCCAAAGCTATCTGCTATGATTCTGCATTCTCAATACATTAATGGATTTGCCTGTTTCACTGGATTGAGATATGTATACTCTAAGGAGTCACTTTTAACAATTGTTTCTTGGCTTGTTCCCATTTCTTAAGGTTACCTGATATTCCAGAGCTCTATAGGCATTAGCAGTTGGTCCTGCACATCTAATACATTAAGTTAAAATAGGATCCTGATAAAGTAGACACTGATGCAGAGTTCACTCCTGGAACACTTATGAACTTGAAATATCTCTCTAAACATCAGCAAAAGCTAAATGCAGAGGTTAGTCCAGTGAGAATAATGATGGAGAATTTTTTTCCATGTTATTCTTCAGGTTTACCTACAGTCTGACACCTGAGAGCCCAAAAGAGCCAGTGTTATTCCAACCTTGACTATTAAAGTGGGACACCAACCAAAGTGGTAACTGAATCAAGGTAACTAAATGTCCTAAAGCTGCTAGGGCAAATATATTGACTGTTTAAAGTCAGACACACTTGAGATTAGTCCGTGTTCCTCATGACTGTGCAGCCTAATATGCACAATGGCCAATATTACTCCACTAAACCCTGATATCTACCACTTATAAATATTGATAAATAATAATTTTATTGCATACATACATTATGATCTAATACGTGTATGCACGTTTCTACAGTTAGCATTCAGAAAGACTGCAACAGAATCTGCATGTACACGTGAAGAGGAGGAAAGGTGGAGAATGTAAGTAAGGAAAAGTGAACAAAAGGAAGAGTCCTTATCCTCTACTGTTAACTGAGAGGCATATCATTGATTTTCCAATGAAATCAAAATTAACAATGTATATCTTAAGCCAAAAGATGGCAGCATTCTAAGATCTGCTGACAAACAACCTTCCTGGAAATTTTGATTCTATACAGTTCTGCTAATACTGTGCTATTGGACCCCAAGCGAACACTGGTTTTAATTTTCACCTTTAAAATTATTGCTAAATGAGCAGGTAAAAATCATTCCTCTCATTTTCTTTAACCATTTTTTCTTTGATGAATAGAAGTTTGATATTTTTTAGTATACCTTAGAGATTCCTGAGATTTTTTTTTAATCTTTCATTCATTTTCTTTTTATATATGTTCATTAGTTCTTAGAAATACCTAGGAATTATTTATTAAGATTAGCTATATATTCTGAAAATCATCAATGCTTCAAATTACTTTCTAATTTGTTAACTTTGTTTATAATAAGTTTAAGATTTTTTTCTTTTACTATACAATAATCTGTTACATAATTTTATTCATTTATTCAAGTGTAAGGTTAAAAATCATTTCTAGTTCAAGACTAAGCATTTATCCTTTTTTTTCATAATTGTAAGTTCCCTTTTGTGCTTTACTTTCATAGCTTACTTAATAGCACAGTACAACAGTGAGAAAAACTACTGAAGCTAACACGTTGATTTCAGTAGGTCAGCCAGCAAGGAGCCATTCTTTCCATTCAGAATACTTTAAGAAAAGGATATCTCAGGTAAGTCTGAGCTCTTGAGCAATATCAAGGAGAAATAATGTGGTTCTTATGATATGAGCAGCTTAAAGATTCAACGTAAGTTGATCTTTTAAAGCAGAGGAACTCAGTAGATATGAAGCAGGATTTATTACAACCATATCTTTGAACAACTGCCTGCTTTCTTTGGCTTATCTCTTTCATTACTAAAATACATTACTCAGCTTATCTCCACTGTTAGATTGCAGGCAGTGCAACAAGAAATTGCAAAGCACATTTAGTTATTTGTTGGGAAGCATAGAAAGAAGATGCACAAGCATTTGGAAATATAAAGAACCTCACTTTGAATTTCAAGTACAAAGCATCATTCAGAAATCCTTCAGACATCTTTCAATTAAGCTCTTTTTGCACTTTATTCCCAGAGAATATGGAATTCCACCATGCTAATTTCTAAACATTTTATAAATCAGTCAATTGTCATTTCATTTAAAATTTGGAATGGAGGCTCATATTCACCTTTCCTCTCTCTCTTATGAACCCTCTATTTGCTGATTCTTCACAAGGCTATGGATTATTGAGACTGCCTTTTTCAAAATTATAAATGCATTTTATCAGGTAAAAGCAGATGCCAAAGCTAGATTCAGTAATTATCACATAAAATGCAGCTATACATATGTATGACTTTATCAGGTAATAGCAGGTCCTGGATATTTATCCCTGAAGCTACAATGATTGCATATTGTAAATTTATGACTTCATGGGATCCACTAAGCTGGATGCTCCCAGCATTCTCAAGTGGGAAAAAAATCCTATCTCTCTCTTTTCTGGAATTATGGCAAATATTTAAATACAAGTGTGTGTACAAATTTAGGTAGATAGCCGTTACATAAAACAGAAATTACTGGCAATGACCCCAAGGCATAGGAGTTTAAATATACCATACATTTTTCAACATGAGACCAACATTCATAACATTTATAGAAACTTACATAAGGTGAGCTAGAGTTTCTTGAAAATTACAGAGAGCAGAATAGCACTTTCTCCTTTTTAAAAAGTCACTTCTGTCCTACCATACTTTATCGGGGGTTTGCCTGATAAGGCATGGCTGTTGTTAGGGTGTAGTATAGGGCTCAGAAATACTGGGACAAGGAATTTGCAAACTCTGAAATAATTGTTTAGACTACCTAAGTGAATTTCAAGGTAGCTACAGCTGAGAATATTAATATCTGGGGAGTTGCTATTAGCTTTTATGTTGTACTCTTATTCTCAGATTTGGGCAAGCAGGAAGAAAGCTCATGTGCTACCACCTGTGGGGCCAATGAGGTCTTCAGTATTGAGAAGTTGAAGAATGCTGCACCCTAGCCCCACCTGAGCCACAATAAAAACCCTAAACCAGGGAGCTTTTTTGCTGTCTCAGGCCATTTCAGATCACATATGGGAAGTAAGTCTTGTCCATGGAGCTGTAAATTATCCGTTCATACTCATTCAGTGTGCTACCTCCTCAACACAACCCAACACACTGCATGCTTCCCTCAGACCCATTGGACTGCTTGTTTTCACTCTTCTTTGCTTTTTTTTTAGAAAATCATTTCCATTTTAATTATTTGAAATTATAATATAATTACATCGTTCTCCCTTGCTCTCTAATTATTTTTCTTTAATTTCATATATATATATATATATATATATATATATATATATATAAAATACACACACACACACACACACACACACACACATGCAACCTTCTCAGTCCATATGTTACCTATATGTATATGATTTCAGGGCTCAGCACTTGATATAGGGGAATCAACTGATATGTGTTTTCCTAGGGAAGACCATTTCTCCTGCTCTTGGCATTCTCCAGTTGTTTGTAATTCTTTGTCTAGGGTTGAGGCCCTGGAGCATTCCCTCTTCCATGTTAGCATGTCTCTTGGTGTCATCGCTGTTCAGGTTTTTGTTTAGGTAGCCATCTTGAGGAGACTTTATGGGCACAGCTTCTCTGGAGTTAGAAGATACAGCCTCCAGCAGACTTCCTGTTCCTCTGGCTCTTGTGATGTTTCTTCTCCCTCTTTCTGGATGATCCCTGATCCTTGAGTAAAGGAATTGTGTTGTAGAGGTATCACTTGTTGTCTTTAAAAGGTGAATATTCCAGAGTACACTCTTGAATTGCTTACCATTCATACCTATTTTCTGTTTTTGATGGTAGCATTCATATTTATTCAAAGCACTTAAACTGAGGACTTTCATATTGATATCTACCTAATATAACCATGGGACCATTATTCTCTATGTATCTCACTAAATCTCACAGTTAAGTTCCCTCGATCTGCTGCTATTTTTCAACTTACTGTGTTCTTCTGAGCAACTATTAACCTGACATCTCCATACATGACATTTTAAGTGTTTGTTTTTGTTTGAGAATTTTATACATGAGTCCTGCATTTGCATCATTTCCACCCCTCCCTCACCACCCACCAGCTTTTCCTGTGTCCCCAAACCCTGCCCCAGTCACTTGCAAATTCAATGTCTTCTCAGTACAGCCGACTAATTCCACTGAGTGTTAGTTATGCGTCTGTGTTTAGGGCTGACCACTTGGGATTGGATAACCTATCAGTAAGTTTGTCCCCAAAGAAAACTTATTTTCTATCTCTCAGTAGATATTGATTGCTTATAGCTCTTCATTTAGAGGTGATGCCTTGTGAAATTTCCCCTTCCATGTTGGCCTACCAAATAGTATAAAATTCATGCCTAATACTGTAAATCTAGCCAGTTAATCATGGTGGAAAGATCATGGACTTGACAAGAGAACTTACTTCTTCTAATTTCCTAACTTAATATGATCTGTGTCTCCTAAGTATGTATTCTTATACCCACAGATAAAGATCTCTTCCTTCATCAAAAAAGCTTCTTTTGCAACAGAAAAAAAAAAAAAAACCTATTAAAGAGATCTACAGTTGGTCGAAATGAAAACAAAAAAAAAATGACCTTGGGATGCTCAACCTCAAAGAATACATCTGCAATTCCAAGTCCCACACCTAAGCTTCAGAGAAAACCATGGGAGAATGGGCAGAAAGAGTGTATGAGCTGGGAGCCTAAAATGCATTCTGCTAGACAGAGATTTATAGACTTGACAGGAAGCAGCACCCATGAAATCTCAACATGGTTGTTTGAACAAGATCTGAATAATGACAACACTAGTTGACATGCCTAAGACATCTTAAGACAGCATTCTCAAAGCTGTGTTCTTGACGTTTTCCTTATATATGTTCCTCTTGTTAGAGGAGATAGTGAGCATATTCATAATGGAAATGTCATTGGGAAACACATTCATAAACACATCTGATACATGCTATTATTTTTAAAATGTTCCCCTTCTAGTCCTCTCTCTCCTGTATAAAATAATACCAACTTTCTAGATGTTCAAGCTAAAACATTTGGAAATGTCCCCCACTGTCATCTCTTTCTTATACCTTGCTTTATGTAGTCTACTGAAAAACTTCATCACCTCTACTTCCTACTAATAGAAAAATCGGTTGCACATTTTATGAAAATTTAGATCTTTTAAATTTAGATCCACCAGTCCATAAATAAAGTTCAAAATTTTGAAAATAGAAAATTAAGAATAAATGTGAACATTTATTTACAATAAAAATGCAATGCAATATAAATATCACAGGCTGAAAATATTAAGACTACTAAAATAAAAAAAAATTAAAATGATTTGACAGAGTAACTGCTGTATTCCACATAATACAAGGTTTTATCAAAGTTTTTGCTTCATGTTCATTGATATAATTTATTCTATGATGATTTTAGTAACTTAAAGAAATTATGAGAAATTCTTCCTAAGGATCAATAGAAAAGTTAGAATAAATTTTAGGTTTAAAATAAAAGTTTTGAAATTTGAACTTCCTAACCTAATTTTGGTAATGTGTTATAAAGATGAAGTTGATTGGGTTGCGTACCTTGGAATCTGGCATAATTTTCAAGTATGTGACCATCTAAATTCCTAGCATCTCTGTTTCCATGTGGCAGTATGTGGAGCTCCTTTTAAATGAAAATGTACGAACTATGTGATTTGTACTTCATTTTCCCTTGATAATTTTAGTAATGGTATAGGTTTATGACCTATGAGTTATGGTGATATTTTATTTGTACTGAAATGTGATTTTATTTGTATGTTAATAAATAAAGTTGCCCAGGGGTCAGAGCTATTAGCAAGACATAGTGAAAGCTGGGCGGTGATGGTGCACGCCCTTAATCCCAGCACTTGGTAGGCAGAGCTAGGTAGATCTCTGTGTGTTCAAGGATACAGCCAGCATTGGAGACACACGCCTTTAATCTCAATACCAATCATAGAAGACCTGGAGGTCTGTACAGACAGGCAGTGACTAGGAGGTCATGTGGTTGGGTTTACAACCAATGAGAAGGCAGAACAGAAACTCTATAAAAAAAAAGACAGACACAGGAAGTAGGTCTTTTTCGGAGAGGTACAGCAACAGCAACAGGAAGGGTAAGGTTTTTAGCTCTTAGCTATTGCTCTGACCTCTTGGCTTTCGTCTTTGTATTGGCTTTGTGTTTCTTATTTAATAAGACGGTTGGTTACATCTACAATGAGTGCAGGGGTTTTGGTAACTTCTATTTAATGCTTTTCCCAACAGATTTTGTTTCTTCAGTTTATCCGTGTTTGTGTTTTTTGTATGCAATGTCTTCAATTCTTTTCTTATATGAAAGGACTTCCTTTTGATTCATTAGAACAGAATTCTAAAATTACAAATAACCATGCAAACACATATACAAGTAACACTACATGGTTATATTTAGGAATATGCATGTATTTACATATATGCATGCAATAACAGTGAAAAAGGAGGCCATGATTTTGAACAAAGTGGGGAGAGGTGTGTAGAGGAGTTTTGGGTAAAGAAGTGGAAGGGAGAAATGTTACAATTATATTATAATCTTAAACATAAAACTTTTTAAAAATTATGCACCTCAAATTGGAAAACTTTTCTCCATAGTAATGTCTGGCTCTACACTTTCTCATTTACCCTCTCCTTTGTTATCTCATCTCCGGGCTTTTCCCACAAATACACCGTGTCTCATGGTGGATGCATAAAACATTTACTTTATGACACAAATCTATTCTTAGGGGAACTTGCGCAGGAGAAAGTCTCTGAAGTGAAAGCTTCACTAGTTATTTCACAGTACATCTGCCTCTTTGTATTATAGGTATCCAGGCTTATTATCCTTCAGCTGACAACCCAGTGCCTGCCAGGATCGCGTCTGCAAACAACCCTTTCTCTGGTCTAAAGCCTTTATTCCCACCACTGTATGGTCCTATCACTGCCCAACAAAGAAAATGATCCCATTAAAACTGAAGTTGGATCATGTTGCCCCTGTACTCAGTATCACGTTATAGTTTTACTGGCTCACTTGAATCAAAGGCAAAGTCTATGCCTTTTAAGCTCCCAAAATAGCTGACTACTGATTTCTGCTGTGTCCTCATCTTCTTTTCTTACCAGCTCCATCTGCTGAACACAGGAGACTTCACCCTATTCCTCAACAGCTGCCTCTGTGTCCTTACACTGCATCCTGGCCGGCTTGGTGCTCCTCACCTGCTGCTTCTTCAGTGTCTTTATTTTGACGTCACCTTCCCACAGAGTTTCCTCTATTCTCTTTCCTAACCACATTATAGCTCCTCTCACCTTTCTTTGTCTTGTCTTTTCTTTATCACATCCCTATTCAATATGCACATATTTTTACAAGCTGAAAATACAGTTTCATTTAAAGTCATTAGTGATGCCTTCAGCTTTCAAAATCGTTATTTTATTTTGTGTTTTTGTCACAAGAAATTAAATTCCATGATGACTATTTGTATGGCTGCTCATTTTCAATACACACTGCAAAAAGGAGGAAGTAGAACTTAAACTGTACCCTTTATGTCTAAGTCACAAAAATACACTTAAAAATACAGAAAACATAGCTATGCACTAATAATAGTACTTTCCTAACTAAAAATCAATAGATTTATCTGCATTTGTTTTAAGAATAATACATAAATGAATCCTAAGGTTAAAATGATATACCCTTGCCAAATTAAAAAAAAAAGTTCTATGCTTATTAATGAAATTCATAATACCCACTGTGCTGTGGATAGGGTGCAGTGGTAAAGCGTGTGTCTCATATGTGTTTGGCCCTAAGGTTCAATTTACCAAACTATGAAACAGTAAAAAAAGAAGAAATGATGTACTGATATTACAAATACCACCTCCATTTCTAAACCTCATCTTCACAGATTATTTTTATATAACGTTTTCATTTTCTGATTTTGTCTCACAGAATCCTATTCATCCATGAAAGCCCAATCCAGGTTGCCTTTCAGAAAGAATTGTCTCTGACACCATAAAATGATGCTTTCCCCCTCACAAGTTACTTTATTTATACAACATCACTAAACAGATCATCTCAGTGAATTACTGCTGTAGTCAACATTGTTCTAAACTTTCACAAAGACATGAGCACGTGGAAAGCTAATGATAAAATATCTCCTTGACAAGCAACTGTGTAACTGTGCTACTTGGGAATCGGTTTTATATTTAAATTACTTGAACGGATAAAAATGTTCCATCTTAGACATTTTAATTTGGAGGTAGATGAATGGCTATTTATAATGTTTGGTGGCTCAGACAGGACCTTGTCTTGTGATAATAGTATGTGATAAATACTATTTTATAATAAGTTATGATAATAGTATCACAGTTTACCTCCTGTGCTGCAAAACATATGGCACATGCCATGTAATCATAAAAATAGACTTTATTAATTCCATTAATAATGTTGGTATGTTTCATGCTGATAAAATGTATTACAGAGATTTGACCATGGGATGTCAAGAAATCGGTACATATGCAATGAAACTCCTACACCCAAGACTCTGGGAATACAGTGGAAAAGGGAGCAGAATGATTGCAAGAGGCAAGAGGCCAGGATGCCTGCTGCTAGATACTGTCTTTTAGATGTGAGAGAAGAACTGTAGCTGTGAAATCTCAACAGAATGTGCACCTAATCATGATGGGGGTCTTTCTGTATGCTGTGAAAAAATGTTGCTCTGATTGGTTGATAAATAAAGTCCTTTGGCCTATGGCAGGGCAGCTTAGAGCAGGTGGAAAATCCAAAGATAGGAGGAAGGAGAAAGGCAGAGCAGAGGAGATGCTGCCAGTCACCACCATGAGAAACAAGATGTAAAAGTACCAGTAAGCCACAAGCCAAATGACAAAATATAGATTTATAGAAACGAGTTAATTTAAGATATAAGAACTAGATAACAAGAAGCCTGCCATGGCCATAGTTTAAAAATAATATTAGCCTCTGTGTGTTTACTTGGGTCTAAGTGGCTGTGGGACTGGTGGGTTAGAGAGATTTGTCTTGACTGCAGGCCAGGAAGGACACAGGAAAACTTTCAGCTACATAAATAGGACCTGCACAGTGACAATACCAGCTAGAATGCAATTGTGGATAAGGGAAATTTCACATGGCCTTGACACCTAGATAAAGAGCTATAGACGGTTGATAAATGCTGAGAGGGAGATTCAGTCTTCTCTAGGAACAAGTCCACTGATAGGTTATTGGATCCCAAATGGTCAGCTCTAAACACATGTTTATACAAGCAACACTCAATAAATCCATTAGATTGTATTTTTGTAAGTGTGGTCTTGTGTGTGGACACCTGTGCATGTCTGTGTTGTAAAAATTGATAATGAAAGAAGAGTTCCTTAATTTAGAGAGAAGTTGGATGACAAAAAAGGAGTTGGATGGGGAGAGGGATTGGTGGAAATAATGTAAATACAGTACTCATGTGTGAAAGTCTCAAAAAATAAATGAAAACACAAAGACAGACTGAAAAGTTTTTTTTTTTTTATAGGAAATCATCCTGTTGGTATTATCATGTCTATCAATAGAAATATGGTAGCTGTTATTCTGCCTTCTGTATAACTAATGCTTAGTAAACGTACATTGAATATGAGTTCAATGAAAAAATATAGCAAATAAATGGATGTTGAGATTTGGATAAGAATGGCCCCATTGGCTCGTATGTTTGAATACCTGGTTCTTGGTTGGTCTCACTCTGTGTCCCTGTCTGTCTGTTTATCTGTTTCTCTCTGTGTCTCTGTCTCTGTCTCTGTCTCTGTCTCTGTCTGTCTCTGTCTCTGTCTGTCTCTCTCTCTCTCTCTCTCTCTCTCTCTCTCTCTCTCTCTCTCTCTCTCCTTTCTTTCTCTCAGCTTCCAACTTGAGGATCAACATGTAAAGCTCTCAGCTGTTCCTGTTACCATGCTCTGCCATGATGGCCTCTAACCCTAAGAAGCCATGACCTCCAAATTAAATGTCTTCTTTTATGAATTGTCTTGTTCATGGTGTTTTATCACATCTATAGAAAAATAAAACATGAGTTGACTTAACTTTATTTAACCTTCAAAATATCACACCTTCTTTACACAGCCATTCTATCAACCCTTCCCTACCATCAATACTTATGGATGAATGTGCATTTCATAGAGGCCTTCGGTTTTCTTGCTCCCTTTTGACATTTTTTACTTCATTTTTTCCATTTAAAATGTTGTATTTGCATATATTAATCATACATACTAAAGCGTTACAATGTGATGCCTTCATACATGTCCATAATGTGTTTTGATCACATTCACTCTCCGTTATATTGTCTTGACCTCTTCCATTCCTTCAGGTCCCTTCTTCTATATTCTTCTACTTTCATGGTTTTGTGTGTGTGTGTGTGTGTGTGTGTGTGTGTGTGTGTGTGTGTGTGTGTGTGTGT
>CABHPR010118678.1:0-26716 GCA_902168415.1 Peromyscus melanophrys | reverse complement strand
TGTGTGTGTGTGTGTGTGTGTGTGTGTGTGTGTGTGTGTGTGTGTGTATCATCAGAAGCTTGGTGCAGCATGTCACTCCCTTGAGGCAGTGTTCCGTACTTCTAGCCACCCCTTCCTTCAGTCTCGCATTCATTTTTACAAAATAGTTTATACCTGTATTTTTGAAGTGTGTAGCCACTACATGACATAGTCCATACTTTGTTCCTTTTATCGTATTTGCTATTTAAGTCTCAGGTTTGCAAATGCCTGTATCTTTGACACCGGCCATCATTAGCATCTATATGCTAATCTCTTTGCTGTATCCTTGGGGAAGATCAACCTGAACAAAGTTTCTTAAGTCCTTTTACATTCAGAATATTTCACCTGGGCACTTTGTAATTGAAAGTCATTTTTGGTTTTGAATTCCACTTTTTTTTTCATTCATTTTCTTGAGTGGGCTACAGCCAGGGTGCAACTTCGGTTAGGGTTCAGGTCCTGAGATGGGGAAAGGGGCCTTGGAGCAAGGAAAACTTCTGACCACCAAGCAGTTTGCACTCAAGTAGCCTCAAATGGCCAGGCCATCTTTATTTGTACTTAAACAGAGTTTTTTCTTGCCAGGGTTACAAGAACAGCTCTATTATGGGCTTCTACATTTGACTTTAAGAAATACACCAAAATTTAAGGAATACATTGTGGTCATTATACAAGCTCCCATTGTTCCCCTTGATGCTACCCCCAAATCACCTTCCCACCCCCTTCATAACTTTATTATAAACATAGAGAGTGTGCAGCATTTTTTCAGGCTTAACTAAATAACAAGCCAGACACATCCTGTTCTCACAGCATTTACATCAGCGGGGAGCTACTTGCAGTTGCAAAGTTAGAAAGTAACAGACATAGGCACAATGCTTTAAGGACAACAATATTCAAACCCAGACAGTTCTTTCACATCTGCAAGATATGTTTTTATACAGTTCCCTTTTCTACAAGAGGATCCCATGTGTCAACCTCTCTGTAAAAGGCAGACCTTGATAAAGCACGCTTTTCCCATGCTACTATGCCATACTTTTTCCACCAATATAAGCTCCTATGTACAGTAAAGACGGATCTACCCATCCCACATTTTGCATTATGTTTTTTTTTTCTCTTGGAGCACAGCAGGTCCTGCCAATGATGTTATGCTTATTGTCTCTCTACTCTCTACTCCCTACAGTAGGCATCAGGTGTATTCCGGAGGCTTTCTTCCTAGTCTGTGTATACATGCTCTGTTCTCCTTTCCCAAACTGTGAGACATGGTTAATGTTTCAAGTGTTGTTTTCTCATAGGTACCTAACTGTCTCTATTGAATCAGAGAAGTTCCCAGGATTGGGAGTTGCAGTTAGCAAATCCAGTTAAGAGATCTGAGAAGCATTAACCCCCTGATGAATCTTAGGGGAAAATATTTGAAAAGGAACAGAATTTCCAGGGACAATTACAGTCATTGCATGTGTGCCTGACAAAGTAAAACTAAAGCTGCCCAGAGAATCATCAATATAATGGGAGAGAAAAGAGCCTGCAAGCTGCAAGAATTTTGCAAATTACTTTGCTCTCCCATGGACTACTGGTCCTCGCCAAGTGAGGGTCTATTTTCACAGGTGCCTTGCCCTGAGGAAACTTGTTGGACAGATAGTCATATGCTGATCCAAGACTAGACTACACAGCTCCTAACAGGCTACTATTTTTTTTTTGAAGACACAAGGATTTATGTTGAAATGTGTTATGATATTCGAAGTTTATTTTTTCTTGTAAGTCATCCTATTTTTTTTTCAACCTCGATGTCAAAGTACATTTTCCTATACTTTAAAATTCAGTAATGCATATGATTTCTCCAGAAGTTTATTTTCCTGTTGCTAGGACAGAACACGTGACAAACGCAACTAAGGAAAGACAGGTTTCCTTGGACTGATGTTGAGAGGATACCACCCTGCGTGTGGGAAGGCAGAAGAGTGAGGCCAGCAGTCAGGCTGACTCAGCAGTCAGAAGCTTGGGATGTAAGGAACTTCTCAGCTGGTTCTCACTTTTCCCCTTCTTATACACCATGGGACCTTCACTCATGAGGTTTGCCACTCTCACAAAGGATGGGTCTTTCCTCCTGGGTTAAATTTCTATGGAAGTGCCCTCAGAGACATGGCATGAAGTGTACCTCTTGGTATATTCTAAATCTACTCACATGGATAATGAACATTCATCATCACAGTGTATGAATGCAGGTTTAAATATGCTGTTTAAAGACATCAAAAAATTACTTAGAAAACCTATTTATCAATATATTTGTTTTGGTTTTGTAAGGTAGGGTCTTGTGTATCCCAGGCTAGTCTCAGCTCTCTAAGTAGTTGAGTATGGCCTTGAGTCTTTTATCTCCTTCTCTGAGATTATACATTTGTGCCCAGTTTATTCAGTGAAAAGAATCAACCTAGGGCTTTATGCATGCTGGGTAAGCACTCTACCAACTGAGCCACATCTTAATTTAATTAGCTTATTTAGTATTTTGTCTGTTTCTTTGCTTTGATTTTCCTCTTTGTGGATCTATGTCATTTCAAATTTCAAATTTAATTCTTTCACCGAAATTACCAAACATCGCATTTACTTTGGTTATACATTTTTAACTTCAATTTCTTTTAAGTAGTCAACTCTTGCATTTATTTATCATGTTCCTTTTAACTTAGTCTTCATTTAAGCAATGATTCATTTATTTGTAATTTCTGAATGTTTAAAACTGTATTTTGCTTCTGTGCTGCCTTTCCTGGTTATAAGGGAATAATCTGTGTTTTTTAAAGTTTTTGCATGTGCTCTGTGGCATCACTCCATTGATATTTTTTCTGTTCTTTCTGCTAGAGTTCAAAACTATTTATATTCCGAGTCTCTGCCCCACTTGTATATCCACTGTTGCTTTTATTATATTATCCATCTATATATGTTTGAATGGTTTTGGAGGGGGGAAAGGGGAGAGAGAAAAACTATAGTTATAGTATAATCTTAAAAAATAAAATAATATTTGTCAGCCTGTTTTAAATGAGTATTGAATGGGAAGCATAGTTGTATTCTCTATTCTCTAAAGTATGTTGTCATTCCACAAAAATATGGATGACATGTAGCTAGAGTTTTCCTGCCTGGCCCACAGTCAGGACAAATCTCTCTCACCTGCCAGTCCCACAGCCGCTCAGACTCAACCAAGTAAACACAGAGACTTATATTGCTTACAAACTGTATGGCCGTGGCAGGCTTCTTGCTAACTGTTCTTACATCTTAAATTAATCCATTTCTATAAATCTATACCTTGCCATGTGGCTCATGGCTTACCGGCATCTTCACATGCTGTTTGTCCTGGCGGTGGCTGGCAGCGTCTCCTTCCACCTTCCTGCTCTTTTAATTCTCTCTGTTAGTCCCGCCTATGCTTCCTGCCTAGCCACTGGCCAATCAGTGTTTTATTAGCAACACATTTGCCATACAGAACATCCCACAGCAATGACATTCTACATGAATATGAATGAAGAGAAAGAGAAAAGGGAGAGAGGGATAAAGAATAAATCACAATGGGTTTAGTACATGTTGAAATTACTGCTTTCAGGGAGAGTAGACATTTGACTGTCATAGATTTTAAGATGGACCGCATGCAAATGAATAAAAAGCTTATTGTTTAGTGTATTTCATGGTTAGTTAATTTTTTTCTTTTTCAAAATTATATAATTAAATTAATTTTACATATCAGCCATGAATTCCCCTCTCCTTCCTCCTCCCATCCCCTACCTTCCCCCCCAATCCACCCCCCATTCCCACCTCCTCCAAGGCAAGGACTCCCCTGGGGATTCAGCTCAGCCTGGTCGGTTCAGTTGAGGCAGGTCCAGTCCCCTGCTCCCTTCACCTAGGCTGAGCAAAGTGTCTCAGCATAGGCACTAGGTTCCAAAAAGCCAGCTCATGCACTAAGGACAGGTCCTGGTCCTACTGCCTGGGGGCATCCTAAATAGTTCAAGCTTATCAACTGTCTCACTTATCCAGAGGGCCTGAACCAGTTCCATGGGGGCTCCTTGGCTATTGGTTCATAGTTCATGTGTTTCCACTAGTTTGGCTATTTGTCCCTGTGCTTTTTCCAATCATGGTCTCAATATCTCTTGCTCATATAATCCCTCCTCTCTCTCACCGATTGGACTCCTGGAGCTCCACCTGGGGCTTGGCCATGGATCTCTGCATCTGCTTCCATCAGTCACTGGATGAGAGTTCTATCATGACAGTTAGGGTGTTCGGCCATCTGATCACCAGAGTAGGTCAGTTTGGGCTTTCTCTCGACCATTGTCAGTAGTCTATTGTGGAGGTATCTTTGTGGATTTCTGTGGACCTCTCTAGCACTCTGCTTCTTCCTATTCCCATGTGGTCTTGATTTATCATGGTCTCTCTTCCCTTGTTCTCCCTCTCTGTTCTTGATCCAGCTGGGATCTCCCGCTCCCCTAAGCTCTCTTTCCCTTGACCTTTGCCCTTCATTAGTCTCCCTCACGTCCAGTTTGCTCATGTAGATCTCATCCATTTCTCTGTCATTGGGCAGTCCCTGTGTCTTTTTTAGGGTCCTCTTTACTAGGTAGCCTCCCTGGAGTTGTGAGTAGCAGTCTAGTCATCCTTTGCTTTACATCTAGTATCCACCTATGAGTGAGTACATACTATGTTTGTCTTTCTGAGTCTGGGTTACCTCACTCAGGATGATTTTTATTAGTGTGAGGATGAGGCATAGATGATCTTCTTGAAATAAAGATTTGACCCTGTGGATTTGGGATGTTGTGATACTTGCAAGCCACCAGTGGGAATCATCTTAAAGAGAACAATGATGAATGACTTTACATGCAAACTCACTGTAAAAATCTAATATGTTTATTCCTGAACAAAAGGAAGAATGTTTTAAGAAAAGAAAGAATGAATGATTGAATAGACATTTTCTGTTATTTAAGACATAATTCTTTTGCATCCTTGAACTTTCTGAAATAAAAATGAAGGGTAATAAATTATTGGAAAATAACTTAATTAATATTTTGATGTTCTAAAAAACACCAACCAATCAATCAAACATACTAGCAAAATGATCAGAAAGCCAAGTTTGCACATACTTCAGATATTTATAGGAAAAAATATATCTATATTGTTGGCATTTCACGTTTTCTCTGAGGGTCAGCTCTATGAGCACAGAATAAATATTTATTTTTCAAATTGCATTAGACTCTCCCAAAGGAGCTTCTTGTGTGATAAATGTGCAAATTTAATTTTTAAAAAATCAATTTATCTAATTACGTTTGTCTTTTTAGAAAGCCTGGTGTCAGAAAGAGTGATGCTGCTCACTGGTGGATGGGATGGCTGATGTGGAGACATGGTTGGTCATCCCTAAAGGTCACCAAGGTCAGGAACATGGTGGAAGAATGGACAGACCAGATGAACAGATTGGAAGATGGGAAGGAGGGCTGTGAAGCACTGTCATCTGGACATGACATTGACGTGGCCATTTACCCATGAGTTCCCATGAGCTTTTTACCCTTGGAAGACCTGCATAAGACTGGGATGCTCATCCACATTCGCTCAGAAAGTGCCAGGCCTAAGCAATTAATGATGGGTAGAGGCAGGAGGAGGTGGTATTTATCAGTGTTGTAGTCACTGGTATGTTGCCCTGCTCAAGTAAATACCTCCTCCTTGTGTTTTTGCAGGCAGCCACAATAAAAAGCAGCTGGACAGGCATACTTGGAGATAGCAGTAGAAAGAGTTTAGTAGGCAGGGGCTTGAGTAGGAGAGCATAATGGGGAGTGTAGAATCAAGGTAATATTATACATACATGTATAAAATAGTGAAAGAATAAATAAAAATGTTTTTAAAATGGAATGCATTCAGAAAGTATAAATAGAGTTTTCTAAAGAGATACAAATATCAACACACATTTTTGAGTATTTAATCTATTACACTCATCCACAAGCCTCTAGCCATCTTTTGAACATTTAGTTGATTGATTCAGCCGCCTTCATTGTTTTTAAACCCGAGTTTAGAGTTGGCATTGTTTTGCTGGTAGTAATTAAGTTAAAGGACTTCATACATTTCATTTCCATTGTGAGATCTGCAGTTTACATCAAGAATGTACATATGACATTATCTATTCTTAAACAAGCATTACTGATAATTGCTCCTTTTGTATAAAGTAAAGCAAATCTTCTTGTCACTAAACTGCATAAATGATCTTTCAGTGTGGAGTCTAATATTAGCTTGTCAAAATGCAGGAGGCATCTTATTTCAGTGGCAAACTGTAGGAACTTGGAGTTGGAAGGATTTTAAGGATCATCGGTCTAAATCCTTCATTTTACTAATGAGGTCCCAAAGTCCAGACAAGGCAATTGGTTGTCACGAGGTCAGTCGTAAGTCCATGAAAGGTTAAAACTGCAGCACTATATTCCTCCCTCATTTGTTTGCTGTCATTGCATAGAGGTCACATTGTCCTCCTTTCCTGGTTCTAATAAGCACTTACTTACCATCCTGAATTGTTTAAATGGCAGCACTTAGCAATACCCTGTTAATATATATATATATAAAACATCCCAGAGTGTAAGTGTAAACTTTTAAATAAAACACAAACCGCATTGCTAGTTCTCAGTCCCACAAATCATTAGGTAAGCTGCAAGTGTTCATCACAGCCAATGACACATCATGCCTTATATGCAAAGCTGGGCACTGATTGTAGAGTGCATAGCAGTACTTTCGCATTGCATCCAGAAAACACTGAAGTGTGGTTCTCCTATTTATTCAACTGTTACTACTAACCCAGATGACAGTTTATGAAGAGTCTTATCAGGAGGAAAATATGTCCAACAAAGGCAAAAGTTCAGTGAGACTACTGGGAGAGAACTTAGAAAAAAAATGAGCAGAGGATATTGAGAGATGGGTCAGTAGATAGAGCACTAGGCACATACAGGTGAGAACTGGTGCTTGCATTCCCAGAACCCAATAAAAGACTGGTAGGTACAGCTGCATACCTGTGATCCCAGTGCTTCAAGGACAGAACAGGGCATCCCTGGAGCAAACTTGCTAGCTAAACTGGTGAGTTCTTGGTCCAGTGAGAGATATGGCCTTGGTAAATAAAGTGGTTAGCAATTCAAGAAGCCATCTGATGTGAAGTTTGAGCCTCCTACATTCCCATTAACACACATGCACCTATGCACATGCAAACAATCCCCTCCTCACAGATGCACACACTCTACACTATCATATATAAATGAGAAAAAAAAGATTTTTGAATTGACAATAGTGGAAACTCAGGATTTGCATGTAGGTATAGTGTAGACCCTACTGGAAAAGTATGGTAAATACAAAAGCACAAGGTAAAAATTCTTTACTTTAGTTAACACACGACCAAAGTGGTGAAATGGTTGTAATGAAAATGGAGAATTTACTTGTTGCAGTAATCAAAGCAATAGAGCACCAAACTGTCAATTTCCAAATTCTTGAAACCTGAGAGTATGTTAAATGGTTCGACAAGAGAAACTTTATATGTGTAATTAAATTAGGAACCTTGGAATGGAAAATGTTCCCTGGCTTCTTCAGTTCATTCCAGTAAAATCACTGGCTTTTTGCAGAAGGACTCAGTCTCTGTGACAAATAAAGATTATCAAAGTGGGCCCAGTTTTATCACTTAGATCCGTGGTTCTGAACATTCTTAATGCTGTGAATCTTCAATACAGTTCTTCATGTCATGGTGACCCCCAACCATAAAATTATTTCATCATTACTTTATAATTGTAATTTTGTTAACTGTTATGAATTGTAATGTAAATATCTGTCATGCAAAATATCTGATATGTGGCCCTTAAAGAGGTCATGACCCACAGGTTGAGAACCACTGATGTGGATATTGGATCTGTTACCTAGGCTGTGTGTGCTGTATAATTTTAAGTCAGCTTGACACAAGCTATCGTCATCTGAAAGGAGGCAACCTCAAGTGAGAAAAATGCCTTTATAAGCCCAGGCTGTGGGAAAGCTATAGGGTATTGTATTTCTTTATTTTCTCTAATTTTTAAAATGTAAAACAGATTGTTTTAAATACAACGTATTATACTTAGAGTTTTCTTTCTCCAAACTCCTCCCAGTTCCTCCTGACTTACCCACCCGCCCAAATCCACACTTCTCTTTCTCTGTTTCATTAGGATACAAACAGGCAACTAACACTTAATAATAAAATAAAATTAGACAAAATAAAAACAAAGAAAACAGAATAGCACAGAGAAAACAAACAACCAGAAGAAAAAGAGCCAAAGAGAAAGCTCAAGAAACATAGACACGAAGAGACCCAAATTTGCACACACAGAAATCCCCTAGAAACACAAACCTGGAAAAGGGCTTGTAAGGAGAAAAGAAGCCCAACAAAAAACCTCAAAAAATATCACTGAGTTTGTTTTTGTTGGCTAATTATTAATGGGCAATCAGGCTGTCCTTTAGAGTGATCTGTATCCCCGTTGACACTGTTGGAGAAAGCCAATTTTTCAGTTGCTCGCAGTTATCAATTGAAGGCAGTTTCTGAGTTAGGAATGGGAGCTCGTGTCCACTTCCCTTTCAGTTCTGGGGTCCCTTTGGGACCAGACCTGTGTGAGCCCTGTGCATGCTGCCACCGTCTCTGTGAGTTCATATATGCTATATATAGAAGGCTTTGTTTACTTGGCATCCTTCATCCCCTCTAGCTCTTACACTTTTTCTGTCTCCTCTTTTGCAGACTTACCTGAGCTTTCAGGGGAAGGAATTGTTGAAGACAGCCCATTTAGGACTAAATGTTTCAAGGTCTCTCATTCTCTGCATGTTGTCTAATAGTGGGTTTCTGTATCTTTTCCTATCTACTATAGGATGAAGCTTCTCTGATGATGGCTGACCCACTGATTTTTGGATATATCAGAATGTACTTAAGAATCATGTTATCATTACATTCCTTGAATACAACAGTAGTATTTGGTTTTACCCTAGGTCTCTGGCCTGTGTAATATTATGCTTAGCCACCTCAGCAGTATTGGAGGTGGGTTGCAATTCATGGAGTAAGTCCTAAAACCCACCAGACATTGGTTGGTTGCTCCTACAAGCTTAGTGCCACTATTGCATTAGCACATCTCTCAATCAGGTCACATTGTAAATGGAAGAGTTTATAGCTCAGTTGGTGGTGTTTACCTTTCTCCTTTGGTAGCATAACATGTACACTGGAATGTACTCTACATGTTATGCTGTGACTGCCAGTCAGTATGGCTTAGGGCTCTATGTAGGCATAAGCTTGACTTTGTCATGTTAACTGATTTGTATATCTTGTGTCTTCAACAGTAGGGCCTTACCATCAGCTTGCAGAGAGCAGTCAATAACCTTGGAAATAGCTTTCATTGTTTTGGGTTTCCATGGGGCTCCTTGTCCAATAACTCAATTAGATGTAAACCATTCCATATGTATATATATATATATATATAGTGTGTGTGTGTGTGTGTGTGTGTGTGTGTGTGTGTGTGTATTTATATATGAAGAATGCAGGCTGAGCAAACCATGGGAAGAAAGCCAGTAAGCAGCACTCCTGCATGGCCTCTGCATCAGCTACTGCCTCCAGGTATCTGTCCTTGTTGATTTCCCACCCTGACTTCATTCAGTTTTGAACAGTGGCATGGAAGTGCAAGCCAAATAAATTCTTTTCTCCCTAAAATGCTTTTAGCCACAGAATTTCATCACAGTAATAGTAACCTAAGACCTGCAGGATCTTAAGGATATGTTCATTGAGAGAATGGGAAGAGAATAAAATTCATGGTCTCTGAAGACAGAATAATAGAATCATCTGTTATGAGTTGTGGGCAGAATCTAGGGAGTAACAAGAACCAAATGTGATGTAACAGTCTCCACCCTTGCAGACATCTTGATTTTAATCCAATGAGACCATCAGACTTAAAACATGTGTAGCTGCAAGGTTATGAATTTCTATTGTTTCAGCTGCGACATTTTTGGGAAGTTGTTGCTGCAGCAGCAAAACTGAAGCCCATAGGCTGTCAGTTGTGGTATAATATGACAGAAACTATTGCAGTATAGAAAAAATGAGAGAAAATTTCAAATAGAATTTTACTAGGAGTCTAGAAAAAGTGGCATCATGGACAATATGTCCACAATGGTCATTCCAGGTATAGGAGCTTAAGAAAGGCTACTGTGTTGGCATAAATTAGTGCCTTAGTTGGGCTGTCATTTCTACATCTGTTTCCTTCAGCTGCAAGAGGAAGCCTCTCTGGTGATGACTAGGCTAGGTACCAATCTAGGAGTATAGCAGTTGGTGATCATTTTATTGACTTTTGTTCTATTTTAGGCCTCTAGGCTATCCAGACTGCAGTTCCTGGTCATTTAGACAGTGTCAGGCTCCCTCTAATGGCATGGGCCTCAAGTTAGACCAGTTATTGGTTGACAACTCCCACAGTTTCTACACTTCTATTGCCCTAACATGTGTTGCAGCCAAGAAAGATTTTAGGACAAAGGTTTTGTGGCTGGGTTGGTGTCCCAGTCCCACCACTGGAAATTGCCTAGTTAGAGAATATGCCAGCTCAGGCTCTGTATCCTCAGTTACTAAAAGTCCTCACTAGGGTCATCCCTGTAGAAACCTGGGAGTTTCTACTACATTATGTTTCCCCATCATATACCAAATGAAAAAAAAAAAAACTTCAAGTCTCTGAAGAAAGAAATTGAAGAAGATATCAGAAGATGGGGGGTGGGAGGAGGGAGGAGGGGGGACCTGTGGATAGTATGTGGAGTGAGTAGAAAATGTCTTAATAAAGAAAAATGAAAAAAAGAAAAGAAAGAAAATCCAGCCCCAGAAAAACAAAAATGGTATGTATTTGCATATATGTGGATATTAGTCACTAAGTCAATAATAACCAATCTATCATCCATAGAAGTACAGAGGGTAGTTATAGAGTAAGGGACTATGGGGAGACAGATCTCCCTAGAAAAAGAAACATAATAGATAGTGACTGACGGAGGTAGGGGCTAGAATAGAAGGATCAAGTGGGAAAGAGGAGGGAAGACTGAGCAGAAGAAGGAATATGGAAAGAAACAGCTAAAATTAAGAACCATTTGGGAAGTAATATAAAAATCCAATACTACCTTTGTGAAATATATACATATCTGAAAGCAATTTAATGAAATGGCAAAGTAACAGGGAAGAGAGATCCTCAACTAGACATATCCTCTCACCAAATGACATTTCTGATACCAGCATTAGGCTTCATATAATTGACATTGTTAGCCAATGATGTCTAATGGGAGTCTCTAGACAACGTAGGTTGTTGCCAAGACTATAGGTTACGCTTCACAAACTCAAAGCAAGGTGCCATTGCCAAAGATAACACCTACACAACTCATTGAAAATGGAGAAGTCAAGCTGGTGTCTACATAGAACCTTCACCTCTGTGTTTTAACATCTTCGGTACAGGAAGATACTCAGCACGGTACCAAAAGGAGAAAGGTAAACACCAACCCAGCTACAAACCCTTTGAGTCACAATGGCGTCATGCCTGCAAATATGCTTGTGGAGATAATCAACCAATATCTCATTTTAATTATGGCCCATTCCATGAGCTGGAACTCATACTCAACACTGCTTGGGTGATCAAGAAACTGAGACTAGATATTCCAGGAACCTATGGCAAAAGCAAACACTACTGTACTAATGTTCTACTAAAAGGACAGCTTGGTCAGACAGCATAAGAGAAGCTTCTTCCTGCAGTAGATGGAACAAATACAGAGACCCAAAACCAGACATTATGCAAAGAGTGAGAGATGTTGGAACACTCATCCCTAAGTGGAATGTCCTCATCAAATATCTCCCCTCAGGGCTCAAGGGACCCTGTATAAGAGGAGGTGGGGAAAGTGTAAGAGCCAGAAAGGCATGAATAAAATAAAGCAGTATACAGAGACTATGCATGAGTCTGCACTAGATGGGGTCCCAGAGCTTAAAGGAGAAATGGACACATGTCCTCAATCCCTAATCCAGAGGCCATATCCAATGGATAACTGCTTTTAAATGAAAAAATAGTTTTCTCCAAGAGTCTCATTGGAGAAACAAACCAGTTTTCAGGGTAAGCTACATGCAAGGCAGTAGATGGACACAGAAAACAAACTCAAGAGTATTTTAGAAGGTTCTTGGTCTCACAAATGTTATATCAGGGCTTTTCTGTTTTTTTTTTTTAAATTTTGTATTATATTATTTTATTTACTTACATATATTTCTCTTTTTACCCTATAGGTTCTTTGAGAATATATTATGGCTTTAAATTTAGTGTTTTTATGAAATTCTTTAATGTGTAAACAAATGGGCCTCTGAGTTTATATTGTTTATATTGTTTCCTGTGTCTTTCCTTGAGCTCCTTTCTTCCTGTTTATTTGGACCCATTCTGATGTTATTTTTGCTTTATTTTATTTTATTATTATCCATTACAAGCCTAGTTGTTTTCTGAAATACAGAAAGGGGGTGGATTCTGATGGAAGGGGATGAAGGGAGGAATTAGGAGGAGTAGATAGAAGGGAAAATGTGATGAGAATATATTACATGAGAAAAAAAGCTATTTTCAATAAAAGGGGAGAGAGATTCTAGTAACTTTTAACATTAGTACAAGCAAAAAGAAAATGGAACCATCATGAATAGATATTTTTATGCAATTATAAAATGTTTGACTGTTGGAATAACACTTGTGAAATGCAAAGATACAACATCTACAAAATTACTAGAAATGTGGATTAATTTCCCTGTCATTCATAAGATTTTTTCCCTGCATATTGTCCTGGTTGAGATTATTTAAAAGTATAATATTAAGTTATCATGACTAAAAAACATTTTAAATTAAATATATGTATTAATATTTGTGGAAGCATCACTCACTTTAGTCAAATTATTCAATAAGAAAGCTACACAACAGCAGATAAATGCAGAAGGAAATGGTATATCTATTCATAATGGAGATTTATGCAGATGTAAAGGAGAATGAAATAATGACATTTGCAAGAAAGTTATTGGAACTAGATATTCATCAAGTTACATGAAATGGACCAAATCTAAAAAGACAGATATCACAGGTAGAAAACAGTGGGGAACAAAGGATAGGAAATTTAAATAGTAAATTCTAGGAAAGAATAAAGGGAATGGGGAAAGAGAGACAGGCAGAAGTGGTGATAAAGTGTAATACAGTCAATAGGGTTAATATAATTTAATTTTATAATATATATTCATGTACTCTAATAAATCCTTTACTTATATACATTAATGAAATTATTAAATATTGAAGACATCTATGATTTTTGACAACATTTAAATCATAGAATACTGGATCCAGTGCTTTATAGAACTTTACAAAACTAAACATGAAATATGTCAATGCATAATATTTTTATTAAGAAATTTTTTATTCATTTTACATACCAACCACAGATTCCCCCTCTTCCCTTCTCCCACCCCTTATCGTTCCTCCCCCAACCTACCTCCCATTCTCTCTCTGACAAGGTAAGGCCTCCCATGGGAAGTAAGCAGAGCCTGGTACATTCAGTTGAGGCAGGTCCAAGCCCCTTCCCCAGCATCAAGGCTGTGCAAGGTGTCCCACCATAGGTAGTGGGCTCCAGAAAGCCAGCTCATGTACCAGTAATGAATCCCTATCCTACTGCCAAGGGGCCCCTTAAGCAGATCAAGGTACACAACTATCTCACTTATGCAGAGGGTCTAATTGAGTCCCATGGAGGCTCCATAGCTGTTGGTCTAGTTGGATGCTGTCCATGCTTCCCACCATGACAGTAATGGGCATTTATAAGAGTTGCCATTATCATAGTATCTCTTTACAGCAATCAGACACTGACTAATACAGAAGTTGGTACCAAGGGCTGGGGTATTGCTCGAATAAGCCTTACCATGGTTTTGATTGAAGGAATATGGAACACTTTGATAATTTAGATTAGAAAAACAATTTGAAACTTTAAGCAGTCTTAATGGGCCATCCTAGTAGAAGCATGGAAGACAATGGTACCTAGAGCAATATATATCACAGCAGCCTAGCTCAAGAGGTTTCAGAGGAGAATAATTAATATTAGTAAGTGATCTAGAGATCATCCTTGTATACTGTAGTTGACAAAGGTGAGAGGAGTCAGAGATCTGAAGATCACTTTGACATCAGGTATGGAAATCTAGAGTTTAGAGCTTTCCCATATGGTTTTAGGTCTTGCTTTGGTACAGCATTTCCTTGCCATGTTCCCTTTCTTTCCTTTTAGAATGGCAATGTATATCCTGTGCCATTGCGTGTTGGAAGTATGTCATTTGCATTATGTATTTGATTTTACAGGGGATTACCGTTAAGAGATTGTCAGAAGTCTCAGAAAAGATTTTGAACTTTGGACTTTTAAACAATGTTAAGACTATGGTAATCTATGGGGACTTTTGAGGTTAGACTGGGTGCATTTTTAAATTATGATATGTCTATAAGCCTTTGAGGGCCAGGGAGTGGAATGTGGTGGTTTGAATAACAATGGCCCCCTTAGGCATATAGATTTAAGTGTTTGGTTATTAGAGAGTGGTGCTATTTGACAAATAATAGGAGGTGTGGGTTTTTGTAGTAGGTGTGACCTTGTTGGAGGAAGTGTGTCACTATGGGTGAGATTTTAGGGTTTCAAATGCTTAAGTCAGGTCCAGCTTTTCTCTCTCTCTCCCTCCCCCCACTTTACTGTTTACCATTCTGGATGTAGAACTTTCAGCTACCTCTCCAGGACCATGTTTGTCTGCTTGCCACCATGGTTCCTCCATGGCAAAAATGGACTAAACCTCTGAACCAACTAAATGCTTTCATTTATAAGAGTTGCAATGGTCATGGCATCTTTTCAAATCAATAGCACAATAAGTTAACATATATACAAATATTCATACATGCTTTTATCAGTGCATTATAAACATACATGAATGCATATGCATGCACACACAAAAATTCTCCATGACAGTTGCTGCATTTCTCTTAATTGAAATTAATGCTTATACTTTGCATAAAATGTCAGTTTTTCTGAATGTTGTATATTTTAAATTTGAGTATGAGAAATAAGGTATATAATTACTATACATTGGCAATACCTTTGATTAGGTAAATTTGTAGAGTTAAACAACAATGTTATTAGCAAACGTGATGGGTATATGTTTTCTATGTTCTCTGACATAAGTTTCTTCAATAATAAAGTGGCATTTTAACCTCTGCTTTACTGCTTTGTCTTTTACTCAATTATTTTGAAATAAGCCAGGGTCCTGGGTGTGTGCATATGAATTGCAATGAATTGACCAAGGACATTGGGAACCAGGTGACATGAAAACCAACAAACTAACTAAAAACTTCTCAAATTAACATTGGAAAATAAAGGCTTTATGGGATTAACTGTGTGACTTCAACCTTGAGCTGAAAGAGTTTCAGACTTGACTGTCACAAGATACTTTAGTTTAGTTTAGTTGATAGTTACCCCATGGATAAAACAGCTGTGTTGGAGAAGACAGAGATATTGTTAATAAAGGAATGTAGTAAGTGAGGAAAGGTCAGATGGAGAATTATTAATGCATTGGCAAGAAAGGCAGTGTAGAATGTGTCCAGTTACCAAAAAGAACCTAGCCTGACAGTGCAGCTGAGGTACAGACTCTAAAATGGCACATGTGATATCCACAAGCACATTTAAGTTAAGAGAGGGTGTCTTTCAAATTCTATTTTATTAATCTATTCTGAGGGGTCATGCTATGACCCACATATGGAAGTCACAGAGCAGATTCCAGCAGTCAGTTCTCTCCTGACTATCTGTAGGTCCTGCAGGTTACACTCAGCGCTTCAGGGTTCACAGCAAGCACCTTCATACACTGTATACACTCAGCTCTCCTATCACCTTTAATAGAGTTCTAATTCAATTGAAATTTTATCTGAATAAAGGAGCATGATATTTAAACAACTTTGAAATCATTGCTAGTCTTTTTTGGGTTTGGTTTGATTTTTTTTTAACCAGATCTTCAAAGTCCGTAAGTCCTAGATGTGTTAAAAGGCATCAGATGGTACTGTTACTTGTACTTCACATGTTACTGTCATTTCTAGTAGCCCGATGACACAAAGGCAGCCCAAGCTCATAGACATGTACTCAGATGAAAGTAAATTGTGGCTTCTCGTATTTTGAACTCATTTGTGAGGTTTGCATTCTTCTTCATCATTATAATTTGTTTCATTTAAACATCGAGCTGGAAGTATGGTAAAATGCAAAATACTCTTAAGCACACTGCTATTCACATGTGTGCTGATGCATGTATAATCTCTGTCTTAGAAGGTAAACTGTACACTAGCCTATGCTGCATTGTTCTATCTTTTGTCATAGTCTGCCTAAGTACTTTGAGTGATTGCCAGGCTCCAACACTGACTGTTTGATGGCTCTGTGTTACATGCTAAGCTGCAAATGCAGCAAGTGGTAAATAGAGTTCATATTACCAGATGGGTTTCACAACTGAGGTTTTTGTGTTCTCATCTTCTCTATGAAATCATGTAATTGAATTGATTCTTACAGGGATTTTTCTGGAGGGTTTTGAGTGTCTTTCTTTCCACTGTCACATTGAAATAATCTATAATGAGAAACTTCTTTCTTAAGCAATTCCTAATGTTTCTCTCCAACACAAATCTTCCTATTGTATTTTCATCAATTTCTTTCCACAAATAGCCGAAGATAGCATAGCTGAAAGTTTTCCATTGTCCTGCCTGGCCCCGTCCAGTCCAGACAAATCTCTCTCACCAATGGTCCTGCAACTGCTTATAAAATAATCACTCAGAAGCTTATATTAATTATAATTGCTCAGCCATTAGTGCAGGCTTATAACTGACTAGCTCTTACACATAAATTAACCCATGATTTTTATCTATGTTTAGCCATGTGGCTTGGTACCTTTTCTCAGTTCTGCCTTGATATCTTCTTCTGTGTCTGGCTGGTGACTCCTGACTCAGCCCTTCCTCTTCCCTGAATTCTCCTCATCTGCTTGCCCCACCTATACTTACTGCCTGGCTACTGGCCAATCAGTGTTTTGTTTATCAATCAATCAGAGTAACACATATTCATAGCATACAGAACTATATCCCACAGTACTTCCCCTTTTCTTTCTAATCAAAAAGGAAGGTTTTAACTTAACATAGTAAAATTACATATAATAGAACAGTTATCAAGCAAGAATTACAGTTACAATATCTAGTCTATTTGTATTTGGCAAAGTTAAAGAAAATATTCTATCTATCCTATGTTTGTGAGCCTAAAGTTTCATATCTAATATATCTTTTATCATTACTAAGGAAAATTATAATGAT
Organism: Peromyscus melanophrys; assembly: GCA_902168415.1. Lineage (NCBI taxonomy): Eukaryota > Metazoa > Chordata > Mammalia > Rodentia > Cricetidae > Peromyscus > Peromyscus melanophrys. The sequence continues at coordinate 9,356 of CABHPR010118678.1, read as the reverse complement.
TTCTATCTAGTCTTCAACTACATCAAAGACCCCAGAAGGATATAATATTACCTAAGTAAACAGGAAATACATTGTAAGCAACTTCCAAAATTCTGGAAATGACAGAGACAGCTGCCTGTCTGGACAGTCATCCAAAGATCCTCTGTAATGTTGGGGCATCCATCTTCAGCCCACAGGCTTAGAGTCTCTCAGTCACTTCTCTCTGTGTCCTCTAGCAGTTTCTTCTGCAAAGCAGGAAGCTGAAGGTTCAGTGGTCACCTTCCTATGGGTCTTGCATGTCCAACTGATACAAAATTTTGTCAAGCATTCCAGGCAAGAGCAGTTTCTTGCCCAAATGTCTATTTTTGCCAAGAAGAAAATAAACTACATATGTAATGTCTATGATGCCCATCTTCCTCTGAGAAGTAAATTGGTGCTGCCAGGAGCAAATGTGTCTCATTGTCCAGGGAAGTCTAAGTTTTTAAAACATTTTAAATGCCATATTCTGTAGGTCTTTGAAGATTATCTACCTAATTGAAATATATCTATGTATACCTAGAAAACATAACTGACATGTCTATAAGTTTGATTATTATAGATGACTAATTATTAATCTGCATTTCTCAACTATACACTACAATTTCAAATGAGTTGCACAAACAAAATACTTTAAACAAGAGTAGAAATATACATACACTATAACAAAATTAACTTTAAATTTGTATTAATAAACTAATCCATAACAATGTGAAACATTTTTTAAACAAGTGGTTGCTCTTTAAAAGTAGGTTCAGTAATCTACCCTTTCATCCTATCATGTCTGTACTTTAGAAAGTACATGTCGCCGGGCGGTGGTGGCGCACGCCTTTAATCCCAGCACTCGGGAGGCAGAGCCAGGCGGATCTTTGTGAGTTCGAGGCCAGCCTGGGCTACCAAGTGAGTTCCAGGAAAGGCGCAAAGCTACACAGAGAAACCCTGTCTCAAAAAAAAAAAAAAGTACGTGTCATGTCTCTTCTTTAGAAAGAGATTGCATTTATAATCAACCACCTTTAAATAAAAATAAACATTTATAAATAATTTTTTGGGAATTTGGGTATACATTCTCATTACTACTTCCTGCTGGTTGTGGGCCCTGGTAATCTTATGGGGATCCTGAGAAAATTCCTGGAATAGTCTGTGAGGCTGCATTGTCTGAGTCAATTGTCTTGAAACTAATCTGGATGTTTTAACATCTGGAGACCCCTTAGGGGGGTCTTCCTTGATCAAACCTAATTCATCTTAACCTGGAAGGAATGCACAGCTTCTCATCTTCTGTGGAAAGAAAAGCAGAACCTCTTTTCCAAAGCAACATATCCTGAGACATAAATTTTGAAGTCAAGATATCTTTAAATATAGATAGATAGATAGATAGATAGATAGATAGATAGATAGATAGATAGATAGATTTAACTCAGTAACCTTTACAATCAAATGTCTTTCTGAAGTTAAAAATCACAAAGACAATTTAATCCAGACTCTGTGTGTGATTTCTATCTTTATGTGGCTTAACTTTTATATTACTTTTGCTTTCTCTTTAAAGACTTTACTTTTTAAAACTTTCTGTTTCTTTATATAACTGTCTATCCTCCTTTTCCTCTCTCTTCTAAGCCTACATGTATTTTTCCACATAATGTAAACCATTTAGAGGCTTATTTCATCTGAATCTGTCTTTATGTGAATCTATTGCTTTAAACTGCAAAGTGGCAAAGACAGAAGCAGCAGCCTTGGCTGCTGACTCTTCCCATCTCAGCTTCCCAATATGGAGGAGGTTATTCACTGCCAGTTTTGGGAGCCATGCTGTCTGCCAACTCTGGGAGGGAGTGGGTCTATGCCTCTATCAAGGAGCATGTAGCACAGAAACCTCTTTATTTTATTTATTTATTTATTTATTTATTTATTTATTTATTTATTTATTTATTTATTTATTGTCTATCTATCTATCTATCTATCTATCTATATCTATCTATCTAATTAGCAAAATCTATAGCCACCATACACCATGCTATGGAGCTTGGAGACACTTCTGTGACAGTGGCAGGAATCTGCCATGCTGCAACTCAAGACCATAGACCAAGAACCCTCCATACTATAGTTGAAGTCCACATGCCATGGCGTCTCTGTATCTTGCCATCTCTATATCTCAGCCCTCATGAGACATGAAGTATAAAGCTGTTTTTGGCTCCGTTATTGTGGGTTTGGAAGCTCTTTTTAAACTCTTTCACACCATATGGAAATTCAAGAGCCCCACGTTGGTATGCCAAATGTAGCTGGAAGTTTTCCAATGTCCTACCCAGTCCTACATGGTCCAGACAATTCTCTCTCACCCATGGTCTTGCAGCCACTTATAAAAAAAATCACTCAGAAGCTTATATTAATTATAATTGCTCAGCCATTAGCTCAGGCTTATTACTGCTTAACTCTTACACTTAAATTAACCCATAATTTTTATCTATGTTTAGCCACATGGTTTAGTTCTGCCTTGACATCTTACTTCCTCTGTGTCTGGCTGGTGACTCCTGACTCAGCCCTTCCTCTTCCAGAATTCTCCTTGTCTGCTCACCCTGCCTATACTTTCTGCCTAGCTACTGGCCAATCAGCATTTTATTTATCAACCAATCAGAGCAACACATTTTCATAGCATACAGAATGATATCTCACAGCAAGATAGCTTTTATAGTTAGCATATGTATTGCATGCTAATGAATGATTAACTTCAGTTACTTGATATCTAACAATATTTTATAAATTGTGGCTCCTGACATTGGAGTATTGGTTTGGACTGTGCTTAGATATACTGAAATTTCCATGAGGCAGATTGAATGAAATGTAGCACTGAGCAATCTAGTCCCAAGAAAGAAGGTAACCCATACTTCTCTAGAAGAACAATGCTTTTATGTTGTCAGGATTTTACCTCCATCTTTGCCATGCCAATCAGAACTTAATTAAGAGCAGGCTGACAACCAACATACCTCACATACTTTTCTCTTAAGTAATAGACAAACTTGAGGTCATCATAAGTAAAACTAAACAAAATGAAGAGTATATCTGCCCATATAATTTTCTTCACTTGTATTTAGTGCATCTTTGTTTTTTAATAAATGAGCACAATACATATTTATTTATATTATATGTGCTTCCTATTCATAGTGACTTCAGAAAAGCATATTTCAGTGTAATAGTTAATTTCTTAAAGCCTTGTTGAATAATGCACATACAAAAAGTGATGCATTTATTTGTATACAGAGAATATGGCACACATAAGTATAGAAAAGTGTTTGCTAGGTTTTGTAATCATTTTCTCTCTATAGCAGTATCATTTCTATATCTAGTGAATGTCGTGCACAAAATACATTGTCAGGAAATCCTTGTAGATAGTAAAGGTGAGGGATATATATGTTTGTCTTTAAAACCCTTCTTGTAGCAAGGCAGTGGTAACACATGCCTTTAATCTCAGCATTTGGGAGACAGAAGCAGGTAGAACTCTGTGAGTTCAAGGTCTGCTATGTCTTCCTAGTGAGTTCCAGGACATCTAGGACTGTTATATAGAGAAACCTTGTCTTGAAAAAAAAAAAAAAAAAAAGGAAAAAATTCTCTTCCTATATTGAAAAGAGTTAAATCAAAAGAAGTATTATAGCTGAGAAAAAAAGGAGAGAGAGGAGAGAGATATGCACACACACACATTGTTTCAGTAATTATGTATCTGCCTTATGAAAATGCTTCTGTCACAGGGTATCATATTTCATGCCTCCCATTTCCTTTTCTGAAAGTTCTGTTATCTCTTATATCCTTCAGGATATCTGCAAAATAAAATTGGAGGCAAGTTTTCCCTGAAGTTATATGTGAGTATTCTCATGCTTCCCAACTTGCCTTTGAAGCATGAAAAGACATTATGAAGTAGACTACTATTCAGCTTCTATTTCCTCCTGCCCCCTATTAATCCTTTAACAGTGGTTTTCATTGGCTTTTCCAATATGTGTTTCCATTTGGAATGTTGGTTTTAAATGTGAGTGCATACATACTATCTTGCTTCAGATACTTGCACCCCACCCACCCCATCTCCCAAAAGCTGGAATACTGCCAACTAATCTGCTGACTAGGTCCTTAAGAATCACGTAATTAACACTTAAGGTTGGGTGCTGCTAATTCTTCATGAAAATCCAAACATGTTAAGGGACCAGGGAGATACCACTGCCCCCTGACTTTTCATCAGAAATATACATGTTTATGTAAACAGAAATATTTTCCATATTCATAACGACTTTTTAAGTATGTGAGCCTAAAGATTTTGATCTCCATTTTTATACCTATTTCACCTGTCCACAGTTGTTATTACATATCAGCCATCATATAAAGCTGTATATAATATTGATTATAAGTGTGAACATTTCTAAGTTGAACACTCATGACTTTTGCTTTAATTACATGAAAGGGTCTTGTTTCCTTGATATTTGTACTCATTCTTTTTTATTTAGACTGAAGGTATGATTGTATGACCTTTAAGAACTGAAATACAGGTGAATGATTCATGTGGTCTGAACTGAGGGAGGGTCCTTTTTCTTTGTTCCTAGAGACTGATTAGTAATCTTTGCCTATAGTTTCCCGGTAGCATATGACAAATGTTTCTACAGTGACAAGCTGAGGAGAACAGGTTGAAGATTATGTGACATTTGGGAACTGGAGAGAAATAATTTTAATTTTGAATGTAGTTACAAATTTTGTATTCATCTTTGTACTTTCTGTTAAAATGTATGGTTGTAGGATTGTTACTTAGATTTTTTTGTGTTTACTCTTGAAAAGCTTTGTTTGTTCTTATTTTTAAGTTTGCACTTTAATCTTATGAAATAAATCCACCCATGTTATCAAAAAAAGGCTTAACTCTAAAAAATGTTATTAATAGTAAGATTTATTTCTAAGAGAATAAAAGACATAAATCTAATTTAAATTTAATTTTAATTTAAGATTTGATCTGTCCATTATGGTTTCAAGAGACAATAGATGTCACATAGAGAAAATGATGAAGCAGTAATTCATATTTCATACCCGTGTTCACATACACAGAGCAAAAGTTTCATTGATCAAGTAGGGTCTGTTTTAGGAAAGCTTCATGTCTTCATCTGTGGTAAAGTTAAACGAAAGTACTGTCAGTTAGAGTTTTATTGCTATGAAGCAATATGACTATGGTAATTCACATAAAAGAAAACATTTCATTCGAGCTGGCTTACAGTTTCAGAGGTTTAGTTCATTCTCCTCACAATGAGAAGCATGGCATCATGCATACAGACATGGTGCTGCAGTAGAAGCTAACAGTTCTATATCTTGATCCACAGGCAGCAGAAAGAGACTGTGTACCACATTGGGTATAGTTTGAGCATATGAGACCTCAAAGCGCACCCCCAGAGTGACACACTCCATCCAACAAGGCCATACTTCCTAATAGTGCCACTCCCTATTGGTCAAGCATTCAAACACATGAGTCTTTGGGGGCAATGCTTTTTCAAACTACCACATTCCACTCTGGCCCCCATAGTCTTGTAGCCATAACATAATGGAGATGCATTTAGTCTACCTTCCAAAGCCCCATAGTCTATCACAGTCTCAACAACATTTAAAAGTCCAAAGTTCAAAGTCTCGCCTGAGATTAACACAATTTACTAACTGTAATCTCCTGTAAAATAAATTTTAAAAAAAGCAGACTACATACTTCCAATATGTAATGCGCAAGATATACATTACCATTCCAAAATGGGGGAAAGGGAAGTTAGTGAGGAAATGCTGGGCCATAGGAAGACTGAAAACTAGCTAGGCAAACTCTAAATCTTGGAACTTCATGTCTGATGTCAAAGTGCTCTTCAGATCTCCAACCCCTTTCATCTATGTTGACTACAATACACTTCTCTCTCTTGGGTTGGTTCCAATCTCTGTTAGCAGATCTTCTTGTCAGTTATCCCATGGGTCTGGCATCTCCAACATCTTGCCCAACTCCAAGGCTTCACCTTCACAGCTTCACACACCGGCCTCTCTGAGCCTCCATGCATCGACACCCCTGCCACACACCCAGCTTCAGGAGCTTTCCTTAGTCATGGAGGAAGATTTTATAATTCCTTTCTTCTATTCTTAACTCTAAATCCAAAACCACATGGCTGAAGCTGCTTTCTGGGCCTGGGACTTGGCCCACTTGTTCAATACCTCTTCATCAGATTTCTGTTTTCAATAGTCTCCATTATTGCTTATGTTTGGATGTCCAGGAAATTGCTTGGAAGACCCGGCTAGACTTTACTTTAGAGATCTGCTTGCCACTGTCTCCTGAGTTCTAGGATTATAAGTATACCACCATGCCTGGACCTAAGCTGCTCTTCAATTCATTTTCACAAGTTGGAAGCTTATCTGGATGGGGTCTTGCCCTGAGGTCACCACTCCCTTTATTCCATTTAACATCAGCGTCAGCCTTTTCTTTAATCTGTTTGTCTCCTTGAACACTGGGTGTAGCGCCATTCCATTCCTGGTACTCCTCTTTCCTTCAAATTCTACATTTTATGTTCTTCTTTCTCAATTTGCTCCTTTCCATTATAGATATGCATAACAGTTATCACTAACAACCACACAACAGAGTCAGTTCTAGACAGTTTTGAAATTTCCTCTGCTAATGAAATTAATCCAAAATTCCTCACTTTAGCCTCAGGCAGATTTTTTGAACAAGGACAAAAATCAGCCACATTCTTTACCAAAATATCACAAGAATGATCTCTATGCCACATATTAATTTTCTTCTCCTCTGAAACTTCTTGATCAGGGTCTCTACAGTTCAAATGACCCTTAGCACCACTGTCTTCCATTCTCCTACTAGTATGGCCCAATAAGCCCCACTTAAATTGTTCAGTTGTTTTTATAATCCAGTATCCCAAGGTCTACATTTCTCCAAACAAAAGCATAATCAGGACTATCACAACAATACCCAACTACTGGTACTAATTCTGTCTTAGTTAGAGTTTTATTGCTGTGAAAACTCATCATGATGGCTTGCAGTTTCCAAGGTTTCATCTATTATCATCATGGTAAGAAGCATGGCAGCATGCAGGCAGACATGGTGCTGGAGTAGGAGCTGAGAGTTCTACATCTTGATCCACAGGCAACAGAAGACTATGTACTACACTGGATGTAGCTAGAGCATATGAGATCTCAAAACTGCCCCCACAGTGACACACTTCCTCCAACATGGCCACACCAACTCCAACAAGGCCACACCTCCTAGTAGTGCCACTCCATATGGATCAGGCATTCAATCACATGAGTCTATGGAGTCCATACCTATTCAAACTACCACAATTCCTTAATCAAAAATATTTTTTATAAGTTTATGGAAACTATTAGCCACAATCATATATATATAACATATATATATAATTATATATACAATCACATATATATAGTTTAATATTTATACATGCATATGTGTATATTACACACAAAGATTACATATGGTATATTATATATAGTACATATATATAATGAACTAATATTAATTCAAGTTAAATATATTAAACTATTAGATGGATAATGCATTATGAAATTTGGAAAAAAAGTCAGGAGTGATTTTTATCAGACAAAAGATTTGACAAAGATTTTAGCAGCTTAACACTGACCTGTTACATAACAATTGATATTTTGAGCCTTAATATCTTAAATGGCTATACAAAGGAAGTATAATTAGGGACTAAATGATAGAGTCAGCTGGACTTGACATGTACACATGTAGAAGAAACCAATGTAGAAGAAACCAGTGTAGAAGGATCCCCAGAGCCCATATGTGGCACACTAGCACTCACAACTGAATAAAACCCTGGGGAGAAATAGTGAGAAAGATTCTCTATAAAAGTTACCACATGGGTTAACATAGGTAAATCATAGAAGTGATAATGCATTTTATAGATTGTGACTTTTCGTCCTTGTTCTCTGGTTTGATTTAGAGATATAGATCTTCTACCAGAATACTCATGTATGCTCACCTTGGCATCAGTTCTGAAACACTGCATTAGTCATATGTGACAGATGTATTCCATAATTGGTAGATATACCTATGACAATAATAAAGTATTATATTCTAGGGAAATACTATGGTCTAAAAGGATATATTTTTAATGTCATTGAGTCCTAATTGGTAATTATTGGCTTTATTTTCTGAGACTAAATTCCAGCAGAATTGGAAAGGGGGTGAGACAGAAAGAGAAATGGGGTTGGGGATATTGAAAAAAGACTAATGTTCATTATATAAATGTAGAAAACTATCAAACAATAAAGGAAAATGTTGAAATATAAATTTTTTATCTAATGTCATAGGCAACTGATGATTGAACTATTATATTTCTTGGAAGACCGAGTCAAGAAGTCCATATAAGTGTCACAGAGTTAAGGTAAAAGGATCTGCTTCAGGATAAGCTTATTATGTATCCTGGAATTTATCTGTTAGCTTGGATTGCTTGGAAGGACTTGATGAGATTTTCCTAAGCTCTCATAGACAATAATTTATTTTTTTCAAAACAAGATTAAAATCTATGAATATAATACTGTTTATATGGATGCATTTAGTAGCATTTTTTTTTGCATTCTTGTACATTTATTGGTGCTCTCTGCTTCATTTGACCTCATGTGTACTTCCCAAGTAGATATTTGTGATCATATAATAGATAATAATTTAAGGAATTTAAAATAAACATAGAAATTATTATTCATGCATCATGGCATATCATTAGAGGCTGTTATTATTTGCTTTTATATATTTTATAAAAAGAATGTGGTATGAAAAATTACAGGTGATGTAGAAATATAAACATTTTATACTCTTAACACATGGTTTTGAAATAATCTTTGCTTTTCTTTAGCTTTGGAGATTAAGGTAGTTTTAGTGAAAGAGAAAATCATTGGGAAAGAAAACAAAATTTCAACATTTCAGGTGAATTATTGTACAAAGTAAGACCACTTATAGCATGGCATAGTTTGTTTTCTAAATTAATTATACTTTCATTTACTATCACAATTACTACTGGCAAATGTGCTTAGACATATAACTTAATTGTACATGCAGAATAATCTATTAATATCTCAATAGGGGAAATCTTAATAACTGTGGTCTTCTTTTAGAAATTATTCCATTGCTGTATTTAGATCATTTTTATTTAATAATGAGGTTTTCCTAATCTTACAAAGAAATAATTTCTGATATAATTATATCAGTTGCAGTTATATTTATCAGAAAATATATCAGGATCAGGCATATATATATGTGTGTGTATTATGTATATATACATTACACACACACACACACACACACACACACACACACA
>CABHPR010118677.1:0-14019 GCA_902168415.1 Peromyscus melanophrys | reverse complement strand
CCTGAGTTAGATGACCAGTGAGTACTTCTGTCCCTGTCCAACACGGATCTGGATTGGCATTTGCTCCCAAGGGAAAGACTTGTAGCATCATGTGGACTTAGATTTTTGTCTCATCCATTTTTTTCCAGTTCCCTGACCTCTTTCCAGCCATCCCCTCCTACTTCCTGTGTTGCTGTGACCCTTGAGGGTCATGTAGACATGGGGCAGCAGTTCTCACTGAGTTCATGTTTCTCATCATCCATTTAAATAGTCTTCTCCTTTGTACAAGACTGCATAGGGAGAAAATGATATTTCTGAGATCTATGTGCAGGTCACTGCTTTTAAAGAAAAGAAAGGGTCTCATACTGTAGCTTGGGAACTCACTATGTAGTCCAGGGTGGCCTCCATTCCCTGGCATATGGCTCTGGATTTGTAAGTGCTGGGATTACAGGTAGGAGTCACCATGCTTGGCAATGTCCTTTTTTGTTTATTTGAACTTCAGTTTGTATAGGACAGTGGAATTACAAACTTTTTCCTCTATACAGTCTGTTGGGAAGCTTTATGCAGATGGAAAATATTACTGATGTATGTAATTTATCCCATTTTCCTTCCTTCCTTCCTTCTGTCCTCCCTCCCTCCCTCCCTCCCTCCCTCCCTCCCTCCCTCCCTCCCTTCCTTCCTTCCTTCCTTCCCTTCTCACACTGGTACTAAATATGTAACCAGTTAGGATCTAGGTCTTCTGATTCTCCAACCTCTACTTGTTAAGCACACTGAATCACAAACATGCACCACCAGGACAAGTTTATATGATGCTGGGGGTTGAATCTAGGGCTTTGGGTAGGCCAGCTGAACCAACTGAGCAACAGGGTCTTTCTATAGACACAGAGCATACACTCTGGCATTTGGCTGCTGTTACAGTGGGGATAGTTAGCTGGAAGAGGACTCATCACACATAAGTTCCCTGTCTTTAATGCAATGGCACACTGCTTGTTCTTCGGAGGCCGGGAGACTCCATGGCACCCAGATTTTGTTGGTTACATCCTTGGACAGGCTTGTCATCAGGGTTTGTCATCTATTCATTTGACCAGCTAGCCTGGAACTGGTTTCTTGTCAATGGGAGGTCAATTTTGAATGTTTCACCAATATCAAATAATGAACATATGTGATAATTAGGGCATACAGGATCCAATAATCAATTTCTAGTTATCATGTACTCTCTTATTTTAATGATGTGTAACTATGACCACAAAGAAAATATGATCCAGATTGCACAATGGGAAAGAACTGTGGAGGTATAAAGTTACGCCAAGTATTGAGTCTACTTTGAAGGGCCTGAAAAGAGAACAAACCAGTTTCAACTTTGCTTTGAGTGACTTTGTCTCCCAGAGCATTTGCTGAGCCATCGTGGGATCCAGGTCATCAGTACATAGAACGGGGTCCACGCACAAGCAGCCTCATCTTCCCTAACTGCTTTAAAATGTTGTTTTTTATTTTCATGTGTGTGTACACTCATGTGTATATATTTGTGTATGCATGCGTGTGTGTGTGTGTGTGTGTGTGTGTGTGTATGTGTGTGTAGCTCAGGATGGCCTTAAACTCATGATCCTCCTGGTTCACCTTCCTAGTGCAGGGATTACAGCTGTGTACCTCCTTACTTAGCTTTACTGAAAAATATAGAAGTTCAGGCCCCAGCTAAGACCTACTGAGTCAAAGTTCTATTTAGCAAGATCTTCAGATGACTTTTTGTGTACATTGTAGTTTGAGAACCACTGATGTAGGTTATGGTTAAAATTGAAACTATTTCATCTGTTTAACACGTGAAGGGACCTTCTTCTTCCCCCCCCTCTTCCTTTGCATAAAGCACTTGGAGAATATTATTAAGAATGAAGAATTTTGGGACAATAGAAAAAGCGGCTCTTTGTTGATTCTCAGCACAAATCTCCATGCAATGGGGAGGAGCCAGGAGTTCACTTCTCTGGAGCGAGAAGCAGTACACTGCTGTCTTTCCTCTGTGGCGGACCTCTGTCTCAGCCAGCAGTCTTCAATGTTCTCTTCTAGCCAGGAAATGAAAGAGAATGACTTCTTCATTCTCCACCTGCTCCTCACCTCTCTTACTCCAGAGGTGTTTGGCTGGCAACAGTTTATAAGACAGGTCATGGTGTTGCCTCCTTGTTAGGGTGTTCTGGCTGTAGGCCTCTGAGGCTCTCGAGGAGTCAATACATTGACAATCTGATGGTCAGGGCAAAGCTGGGACAGCCCAAACTATGACCATATCACGTCTACGGTGACGTAGACTGTCTGCTTCTAGTCCACAAAAGGGGAGATTTTAAGGCACATTAAATTACAATTTGAGTATATGTAACTGCATGAGGGTTCCTTTGGCTTTTGATTTCAGGATGGCTATGTAGAAGTGTCAAAGGCTTGAAGAATATCATTGATTTCTAACAGGCAAAACCTAGCATTTTAGAATTTGCAACAGTGGACGGGGGACTAGTCCCCTTCCTCCAGCTTTAACATGCCTGGGTAATGTTCAGAATTGCCTGACTTCACTGAGATATTTTCATCTGGCCATTGACGTTTCAGATGTCAGGAATGACGTTATAAATGTCGTGTGTTGATTATGATCACACACCATCTAGACTTCCAGCTGTGGAGAGAAGGAAAACATAGTGGTGGTCAGATCTAACTACCATCTTGTTTTACCCCCATTGTTGCATGCTTAATCTTTCATTTTTCCTCCACGAAGGAAAATATAGCTTAAAACATACCTCCCCTACTCTCTTTCAGTTAATTTAAACATGTAATATGAGTGGTCAATTTTTACTCTGCCTGTAGGGTTAACTGTAGGCCAGAACTGTTTGTTTATTTAATATTTTCTTAACTCTGACTGCTGTTGACATTTTGTAAGGTCTATTTCTTTTAATACTACATAATTTGAGGGGGAAATCAAGACTAATTAGTTGTTAATGAGAAACGCATATAATGAGAAACAAATGTAACATTAATGTCACGAACAATGTATGTCTGTGTGGTTTAAAAGGTAGGAACACAAACATTATTCAAAATTAGGGAATGAAATGGTTGTAATAATTACCAACAGATGTGTGGTAGCTTGTGTTGCAGGTCCAAATTTTCTTGTCAGCACATGGTGGAGACGATGTTTGGTAGTACGCATTTGATGTGATTTTGGAAGGTTTTGTATTTTCGTGCACACACACACACACACATACACACACACACACACACACACACACACACACACACACACACACGTACACAGGCACAGACACCCCACCTGACTGACAGCCTCCAAGACTGGAAAGGATCTTAGCTAATATTTCCTTCTGTTCCCATGTTTATTGCAACCTCATGAGCACAGAGGTATTTGTGTCATTCATTCTCTGGTGTCAGATTTGGTTGTGAGCTCATGTCTCTGTCAGGCAGTGGTGCATCATGGTCTAAGGTGCATCTGTGTGTTTACAAATTCTGTTTTAATGTCTGCGTCTGTGAATGCTGTACAGTGGTTGGATCACAGCCATCAGATGACCTCATGGATTCCTGACATTCCTTGGTGGGTGAACTCGACCCACTGTTTCTCAGCTTTGTACACACAAGTCTTGTCTCACACAGCAGTGCCCTGCATTATGAAATACCATCTTCTACTTTCAGAGAACTCGAAACAGGTAACTCCAAAGCAGTGCTGTGTTAGAATTGTGGACCAGCAGGACCGAATGACTGTCTATGGGTGTGAGGATTAAGATGGCAAGGCAAAGAAGAAAAATGCAGTGGTAAACTTAATCCCCAAATACCACAGCTGCTGAGATTCTAACCTCTGAGTTGTTGACTGGTGCAAACCCAAGGAGGCAAACATAACCCAAATTTCATAGTCCCATCAATCCATCTATTCACCTACCTATATATCCATAATCCACCCTCCATCTATTCCTCCATCCACCCATCTCTCGACAAATACTTACTAGATGTCCGCTCCATGGCGGACTGGGAGTTACATTCAAGAGTACATAGAACGTCTCTGTTCCATGAAACTTTTATTCTAATACATAATACCTGCCATTACTGAGAATTACTGTAGCCTATATATGTGTGGTGTATGCACACATGTGTGCTTGTGTGTGGGTGTGCATGTGAGGCAAGAGGAGGGCTATGGGCATTCTGCTCTGTTTTTACTCTGCCTGTTTCCTTGAGAAAGGGGCTATCACTGACCTCTGGAATTAGGTTGGCAGTCAGCAAACTGCAGCAATCCTTCTGTCTCCAACCCCTCAGTGATTTTATGTGGGTCCTGGAGATTTGAACTCTGGTCTTCAAAACTTTCAGGAATACTGAGATAATTCTCTAGTCCATGATTTTTTTTTTTTACAGGCTATTCTAATTTTTTTAAAAAGCTACAAGAACATAGTGTTGCAAATACAAAAAATAAGATATGTATCTTTATATAAATATCTACTTATCAGAAATAAATTAAATTTTACATGCATTAAATGCTCAAGCAAGACTTATTAGACTGGAAGACTTATTTAGATAATAGTTTGCATGTAGAAAAATCCATTTCCTATATAGTATGTGTACATTTTAAATAATGGAGGAAATATTCAACGTAATATTAAATTCATTCCTGAAAAACAAATTGTAGGGAAGGGCAAGGATGGAAGTCTGCACAAGGATGACCCTTAGCATTTCTGTTAGTGCCACTCACTAGGTGAAAGTGGACTGCACGGACAGTTGCATGACAACCACTGGGATGCGTTCTAAGATGGCTGGTTTGTGCATGTCTCTTTAGCCCTGGCGTACCTGCAGTGTTTAAACCAAATGCCGAGCTGGCTCTTCGTCACCCTGGAGTTGGAGAAACACTGATGTAGAATGCTATTTTCACAGTCTAATATCTCAGATGGTTGCTCTCTATTTGAAATTCTCAAAGAGTTATGTTGACAGCTGGTGAACATCTGTCTAGAATTCTAATACAAGCAATAATACTGTGTAATAACATACAGTATCCATTAGTGTTGAACAAGGGTGTTTGTTCTCTGGCATTATGAAACCTAGAATATTGCTTTTCTTTCTGTGTGTATTATGAACCAGTAGCATAAATCTCAATTTTTGTCTAACTTTATCTCTGATGACTGTTCTTTCATTTATCATATCCAATGCTCTAGTTTATTTTTTTTCTTGCTATTTTATTATATCCTTGATCTTTTCTCAGAACCAATTTATTTTTGAAAGTTGTTTTTTCCAATATTTGCTTTTAAGAGGGTAAGGACAACCGATTGCTAATCAACTCATGATCAGCTCAGAGCACTAAATCATTACACGTGTTTTCTGTTCAGCCCTTGGGGCAACAGAGGCCAGGTGACGGTAACAGCTTCAAATCTCAGAGTCTTAACAGCCCCACTCCAAGTCTAACATAGGGATGGAGGCTCTGCTCCTTGAGGACACAGAAGGCAGGGCTCCAGGAGGTTATGCTCCCTCAGCCGACAAGGGCAGAGAGCGGGTGGGTCCACTCTTGGCTCTGCAATGCTTTGCTCAGGAGGAGTGCGTGCTACTTTTTGTCACAGACGAGGAGCCCGAACTGCTCATGTGGCTGTGCCCAAGAAAGGGACAGGGACCTGCGGGAAGCACATGCGCATGTGGTGGGCAGTGTCACTTGCTCTATTTTTGGTGACTCCGGATTTCCATTTCAGCTGCACAATTCTTGCCACGAGCTAAACAGATGCAGACGACTCAGGGTGATTTAACCTGGAGGGAGGCAGTGAGGACCCTTCTCTGCTGGCTTCGGCCCAGTGAGAACATTTTTTCCCCCTAGTCCTAAAAGTTAAGCATTACAAAAATTAAAAATATTGTTTAAAAAAGAAATGGAGAGAAATGATGGCACAAAGAAGAAAGAAAATATTTGATGAAGGGGACCACCGTGAGAGGCTTGAAGCCCACTACCCCCACCCCCAAGTGTTGGGAACTGAACCCAGAGGCGCACTGTGCTACAAAAGCCCAGCCCCAACATAGTTTTAAAACATGACATTGCAAACAAAAAGTCATAATGGATGGGTGCTAAAAGAAACTTCAGATCACTTTTTGTTCAACTTTCTTTTATACGCATCTTATTCATAAACATGCCAGTGGCTGTTAACGGAGTGGAGAGTGTAGAAGTGAGGAATCAGGGGAAATCCCCACTGTCCTGGAGCGAACATGGGAGCAGTTCATCACTCCAGTGTGGCAAGGACACATGCTCACAGGCACCCTCCGTTCTGGTGTGGCATGGACACAGTTCTGTCCTTTGCACCATTATCTCGTTCAGTCCTTTAACAGCCCTGTCAACTGACCTTAATGAAACTCAGATAAACTTCAAGAGGTAAACATCCTCTCCCATGAGCCAAGAGTACATTTAGAAATAGTAGGATCATATGAAATGATAACTTCTATGGGTCAAAGGATTGATTTTTCATTCAATTCAGTAATCAATTTCTAAAAATTACCATCAAAACTGAAACACTTTTGTGGTCATCGTCTGCCGTTATCTCACTGACCAAGGCGCCCACTACTCCCTCTGCATGTATTTCCCTGTCGAATTCCAGCTTAGATTCCCTTGACTCTAACATAGGAAGGGCCATAAATTATCTTAACACAACATAGATTTGTTACCTTACAGTGATCAGGTTAGAAACTCAAACGTGTTTCACTGAGTTAAAGTACACTGTTTGAAGTGTTGACTTGTTCTCTATGGAGTGTTGGAGGAGAGTTCGTGCCCTTGGCCTTCCTAGGCACTAGTTTCTGGTCATATTCCTCAGCTCATGGTTTCTATTTCCCTACAAACTGCATAAATATTCGCAGGAGAAATTATTCAAGGTTAAGAAGTAAATAAGTCATCTTCTTTCTTTTATTTTCATGGCTGCCAGGAAGCTCAGGACTTAAATTTCTGCTCAGCGGCAGAACAACTTCCCTTCTGTGTACACTCATCCTAATTTTGTAAAGATTAGACATATACACTCATGTTTCAAATATTTATGGGACATGGGCATAGTATGTATTTTAAAGAAATGAGCAGTGTAAAAATTATTTCTGAGAGTGGAGGTGTGGCTCAGGTAGTGTAGAACTTGCCTTGTGTGCTCAAAGCCTTGGATTTGATCCCCAGCACCTCATACAGCAAATGTGGTGATGCATAGCTCTAACTCAAGCACTGAAGTGGTAAGGGCAGGAGAATCAGAAGTTCAAGGCTATCAGTAGCTTCATGGCAAGTACTAACTTGTCCCCCAGATAATTCCCAAGATACCACACAAAACTTCTGGCTGGTGCTTTCAGGTTAATGATCTATAAAAGTATATATTTGGGAGTAGATGAAGTCTATAGCTTTTTATAACAACATTTTATAATATCCAAATCCCAAGTCACAGTGTGTTCTGATAACACATAATATTTCCATGTCTCAAAGCCATCATGAGCAGAAGTTCAAACTGGAAGATTGGCTTCAATTTGTCAGGGAATTTGATGATGGTACAGAACACAGTCTAGATTCCTTTGTCATTCCTGTAATCCGATCTACCTGGAGCCCAGTTAGAGGATTGTTTAGGTTCAATTTTTAGGGAGGTAGGAACATATAAGGAGAGACCTGATCAACTGATCAGAAGTATTGACATCTTCCAGTATTTTGGCGAAGCACGTGGTGATATCTACCCTACATATCATGTCGTGACCACTTCAGTACCTGGGAGATGGGTCGGTAGTGTGCTGTCTTCAGCACACTGGGATAATGTCAGCCTTGTAGAAACACTCCCTTGCTTAGGGAATCCCGGGTACCTCGGGAAGAACAGTTACTTTCTTTCTTTCCTAAGTAACAAAACAAGATTGCAGAGTCTGCTTGTGTATGCAACTGACGGTATAATGACATTTTAGGATTTTTTCTTAATAGAATTAATGTGTGAGTATTTAGGAAGAGTCAGTGTTGAAGACTGAGGGGAACGATAGGCATTTTTGTTCACAGACTCTCCGTGATAAAAGAACCACGCTGATGAGGCATTAGGGATGGCGTGATGCTTGTTCTTCTGACTGCACTTCTGAGAAAAGCTGTAGGAGCCAGACAGTTAGGCATTGGTGATATTTACAGTGGCAGCTGTGCTGATTTGGAACCCAAGAAACAAAGAGTCACAGACTTCTTCAGAAGTACTTGGTTCTTTTGCTGGGCTACGGATAATACAGCAACCTTGATAACCAGGATCTGGGCAGCCATGAGTACGACAGCCTCGTACCCCAGAGCAGGATATTCTCATGGAGAGTATCTCGAGGTGGCTGAGACACAGTTGGCTCATCTCTGGGAAGGAGTGAAATACTTCCTGGGATTTTCAGGAATTAATGAATACTTTGGGCAAATTCTTTATTCCAAGAGCATGTGTACTTCTAATTATTGATAGTTTCTTCCTAGTGGAGGGAGCTTGTGCTCCATCTCTTCCTCCTTAATAAGAAGAAGGTAAAGCTAGGTATTGATGCCCAGAGTCTTTATCTTCTGCTCCTCTTGGGAAAGAGCCTCTGCCAGGCACCAAGAAGCATATGTCTCCTCTGACCAACTTGGGCTACCTGTGACCGTGGTTGAGGTAGGAGTGATATATTTCTAATTATGTAGTTTAATATGAAGCCCCACAAGTCAGTAAATATAAGGCACAGTCTCCTGTAGTCATTTTGCCAATGTTAAACCTGGTATTTTCACTCCTGCTTTAGTTTCAAATGCTTTAAGAACTACACAGAGACCAAGATAATTCAGAGAGATGGTGAGGTGTGCAAGTGCCATGGGGAAAAAAAACCCATAGCATTCACAGGCAACAATAGTTCTTAGTCAATGGCTGTTCAATCTAATCTCACCCCCCCCAGGTGACATTTGCCAATGTTTGGAAGTCTGGAGACATTTTGGGATATCACTATCTGACCAGACTTGTGAGTGTCCCCCAGTTGGTTATGTGGTGTGAAGTTTCAGCGGTCAAACAAATGGACCAAACCAAGCCAAGATTCTCCCATTGCAAGATGTAGTGGGGAAAGCACATTAATGGGAGGAATACAGACAGTGAAGGGCAGTCATTTAGCCATAAATTTCACGGTAAGTGTACCAAAGCTACATGAAGAAATAAGTAACAATACGGACAGATTGGAGGATGTATCTCTGTCTGGGTAGGATGTCTCAATCATATGTCAGGTCTCCCAAGTTGATTCATAGGTTCACTATGTCCCCAGTAACAGATGAACCAGCGTCCTTTTTCTTACATTAGACAAGTTGATAGCAAATCTCATAGGGAAATTATGTGTAGGAGGAGCTAGGATGGCCCTGGTAGCACATTAGAGAGGCTGTGCTAGAGCTGGCCTGGTGCAAGACACGGCAGTCAGGTCCGTGGAATGGATTTAAAAGGCTGGAAGTAATTCCAAGCACACAGTTCCAATTGTAGTGGCGGTGTTAATCACTAGAGAAATGCAGATTTAATAAATGATGATGAGGCAACTAAGTCACTTTTATCTTTTAAAAAAGAGATAAAATTACATTTATTTCTTGTAACAATTAAAAAATAAACTTAAAATAGACTTAAAAAATAAGAAAGCAAATCAAAGAATTAGAAGAAAATGAGTGAATTCTGTTAAAACCTTTTATGATCGTGTTAATCATCAACTTGACCTAAGTTAGAGAATGTACTGCTATTTTGTGTCTGCTGTGGATTATCTTAATGGTTTAGTTGAATTGGAAAGATTTATGTACTGTGGGTGGCACCCTTCCCCAGGCAGGGAATCCTGAATTTCGTAGGGCTGAAGGAAGTGGGCAGAAGTCCTCATGCATTCTTCTCTTCCGACACTGTGAGCAGCTCACGTTCCTGCTCCCTGACTTCCCCACCACGGTGGATTTTACTTTGAACTGTGACCTAAACTAAACCCCCTTTCTCTTTAAGTTGCTTTTGTCAGAGTATTTCATCATAGCAACAGTAAATGAAGATAAGGCACTGGTTTTAGAGAAAGATTTTCTAAGGATGATTGCAAACTCAGTTTAATTAAGAAAACCGAGATGCTAGCCATTAAAAAAATGATGTAAAAAACCACTTTAAAAGTCTAGTATATATATTATTTATATGTTTAATGTAAACAGCCTTAAAATTTGATAAGGCAGAATGTTAAAAAAAAACTATTGAATTGGGTAAAACACATTAAGAGACAATTTATAAAAGCATATGAAGGACTTTAAGTATGTAAAAGATATTGAACTTAACTCATTATTTGAGTAACTCCACCTTCATTGAGATACCATTTTTCTTCCATGTGTAACTGGCAAAAATTCTGAAGCTTGATAATGTGACTTTGAAGACTGTGTGTGGGATGTTCTATATAGTGTTGCAGGTACTGCTACGTGCTGACTGTTTGGTCTAATGGACAATTTCTCTGATTTTTTTGAACATCAATTTAACACTGTTCATATTTTTTCTTCCACCCCTTAAAAATAACAGCCTTTGCTCTAATGGCCTTTAAAAACATTTTATGTGTCTGGGTGTTTTGCCTGCCTATATATCTATGCACCACGTACCTGATACCTGAGGAGTCCAGAAGAGTGTCAGATTCCCTGGAACTGGATTTATAGATGGCGGTGAGATACCAGGTGAGTGCTGGGAATTCAACCTGGTCTTCTGGAAGAACTGCTGAGCCATCTCTCTATCCCTTTGATGGCTTTTAAGTTTGTACACTTTGGATGGCCTTTTCCTTAACATCTGAGGAAATAATGAAGTTTTATTTTCAGAAATTAACACCCGTGGAGAATTATATGGAACAGTCTTTCCTTACCAAACACTGTGATGTTTCATGATTTACATGGTTAAAACTCCCAATTTCCTTTTTTTCCACACCTTGATGCTCTTCCTGGACATCATTTCCATAACTTTAACCTCACTTACGTGAGTGTGAAGTCAATGTTTGTTTCTCAACATATCAGTAAGTACCGTTAAATCTCACTCTCTTATCATCTATACTTTCCCCACATTTATTCTTGCCTCTACGCTGTGTTCACTGCTCAGGTCTTTGAGTATTTTGTAAGTCTGAAATGCTGGCTCACCACTGACTTCTCTTCTTTCTCTGTCTGCAAGGTGCCCTCTGAATTGGTGTCCTGCAATTTCTGTGCTAACTAGTACTACTTTGGTTTAAGTCACCATACTTCTGGACTTAGTGACAACTTTACAATTCCTTTGTGTCAGATTCTCCTCATTAATGCTCGTCTTCAACATTGCCAATTGAACTTTCTTCATAAAACATGAATTTGATTGCATCTATATTTCAATGCCGTTAAGATACACATTTCTTAAACATTCATTTATTAGTTGGCTCATGCTTCAGTATTTTTAGGCACTGATTATAAGCTAAAAATTCTTCTGTTCTCAGAAATGGAAAGGTAAGACACTCTCTTTACTAAATGTCAGGATGCCCTTAGCATCTTTTATCAGCACCCCAGGAATGCAAAGCAATCATGCTTTTTCTCTTGCAAAGCTTCAATATAGAAGAACTAAGTTAAGTTTCCTGCTTTCCTTTTAAACTAAATACTATTGTCTTCTTGCAAGTCTCCGTGCTGTATTCTGACATCCTGATATGGCATTTCCCCCTTTCTCTTTTCTTTTTTAAAATATTTTTATTTTATAATTAATTTAATTTTACATATCAGCCATGGATTCCCTTGTCCTTCCTCCTCCCACCCCCCAGCCTTCCCCCCAATCCACCCCCATTCCCACCTCCTCCAAGGCAAGGTCTCCTCTCGGGATTCAGCCCAGCCTGGTAGATTCAGTTGAGGTAGGTCCAGTCCCCTCCTCCCTGCACCAAGGCTGAGCAAAGTGTCCCAGCATAGGCCCTAGGTTCCAAAAAGCCAGCTCATGCACTAAGGACAGATCCTGGTCCCACTGCCTGGGGGCCTCCCAAACAGTTCAAGATAATCAACTGTCTCACTTATCCAGAACTGGACCCCTTTCTCTTTTCTTCTGATAAAGCCTTGCATAAGCTTGCATAAGCTGTGAGGGCATTCACTATATAATATAGTCAAGCATGACTTTGAACCCCTTATCCTCTGGGTCTCCATCTCTCAATTACAGGAGTGTATTGACACTTGGCTCTGTCTGTCTTTTCCATTACACTCCCATCATTTTATGGATTGGGAAATCCTTAATGCAGAATCAGTTAATAATAATGATAGTGATGATGATGGAGCAGTAAACATTTGAAATATTTGTCAAGGACTGAGAAATGCTAGGCACTCTGATGACTACATTACTTCATGTTTAATTTATGGTTTAACTTTTTCTTTTTAGAATAAGATTCTACTATATATCCACCAGTGTCTTTGAAATCATAGCCCTCTTACTTTAACTTTCTAAGTGTTTGGATTATAATTGTGCTATTCCATGTATGGTCTCAGACTTAATTTATAATTCCAGACCCACCTTATTTACAGTCAAATAATACTTCATATATAATCTACAACAAAAGCTATTTGGATAAGTAAACACATGTGTAATAGGATGAAAATATTTTAACATGTGAGAGAAATTTAACCAGAAACTTCTTTTGTGTTCTCTAGGGCAGATGTTTGAACTCATGATTTGCTTAATTCAGACAAAGGAACACATTTAATTACTTGTATTCAGAGTGACTGGGAACTGAAATTGTTTGCAGTTGTCGACGTTCCTTTAAAAAGAATCTAATGAGAGTCTAGAACCTTCTCATACATTACAAAAAACATTTTCTTGCAAGCTGTCCTCTGACCTCCAAAGACCCATATGTGGGTTGTGGTTCTCTCTCTCTCTCTCTCTCTCTCTCTCTCTCTCTCTCTCTCTCTCTCTCTCTCTCTCTCTCTCACACACACACACACACACAAATAATTAATTGAAAAAGGAAGAAAAAAACCTCTTGTTCCTGTATCACCAAGCTTTAACGAATCAGAAGTGTAGCAGTAGTAACAGTTAAGATAGTGTTAATATTTTTACTTCTGTTTTGTTTGCCTGTTTCGAAATTGTAGGAACTCATGGCAATCCTCCTGCCTCTGACTGATGTGTACTGGGTCTATAGGTATGTGTCTCTACATTTGGCAATATTTATGCAACTAAAAAAAAAAGTTGTATTGTGTATGTACATGTGCCTTTATTAGACTTATTTAGTAAATGAAATGATTTTGTTAATTTAGGCTGTGGCATTTTTCTCCTGTTAAATTTACATCTATAAGAGAAGGGATTTCCATGGTCGCACAGTGCTACTCTAATGGCTTATGTTGATGTGAGAAAACATTGTCAGAAATACAAATGAATTCTTACACAAAGTTCTGTGAAAAAAATATGCTAAGCTGTGACATATTGAGGCAGAATGATGCCATGTGTTTGAAACTTGACTTTTTTTTTTTAATTTCACATGTGATTTGTCATGTGGGATACTTGATGGCTCTGAACCTTGGAAATATTTCTGAATCAGAATGTTAGAGCTAGTCAGAACATGCGCAGAGGCAGCTCAATGGAGGTGATATTAGGAAAGTAAAGAAATAAGCATTCGATAATCCAACATTAACCGACATTTGAGGGGACACTTCTGAGGAGAAACAGGAAATTTTGATTCCCACTCTAGAACTCTCTCCTTTGTCTCTCTCTCTCTCTCTTTCTTTTTTAGAACTTTCTTTTTAGAGTCTAGTTGAGAACAATGTGCAGGATTGAAAAGTGAGTGACATTTGAGATGGACTCAAGTAAACGAAGATGCTAGGAAAAGAAAAGGGAGGGAGACTCAAGCATCTTGAATATTCCCTTTTGACTCGCTTAAATTCATGCTTGCACGTGTTTCAAGTTCTCTTAGCCCAGCACAGCTATACCCTTCAAACCACAGAGAAGCCCAACCTCCTGACTTACTGAGCTCCTCTGTAGTCTGTATAGCGACTAGCCTAGAGCTGTAGAGCTACACTCCTGTTCTAGCTTGGTGAAAAGAACTAGCTGCAGTATTTTCTCCAAAGGCTGAGCTGATCCATCATTTGCAAGAATCGAACACTCTATTGTTTTCACC
>CABHPR010118676.1:0-10318 GCA_902168415.1 Peromyscus melanophrys | reverse complement strand
AGAATAAAATCATAAGGCTACAATGCCAGTGAGCAACACCAATTACATGTTTATTTAAAGAAGATGAAACTGAGTTACAATTTGAATCCACACTAAATTAGTGTATTTTGATAATTATAATAATTATTTATGTGTCACCAGGGATCAAAAACAGATTTCCTGAACACTAGCAAGCATCCTAGCACTGTACTGTGTCTCTAGGCTCTCATATGCTTATTATTTCTTAAAGATTGTAGGTAATAAGCCCAGGGAAGAGTAAATCAAAGTTGGTAAATCATCTCCCTGCTTCTGAGTGCCTCACAGACTTGAAGTTTCTCTGTGAATTTTTAGGAAGTCAACATTAATTAAACTGTTAAGTGTTAAGTTTCAAATCCAGAACAAGTGGCTGAGATGCCTATTTAACATATTAAGCTGACTTGGCCACCAGGTTTTCCCAGCATCCTTCAGTCCCTACCTGTTACAGAGTATTCCTGGTGCACCCTGTTCTTTACCCTGAACTGTCCAACCCAGGGACTGTGCTGCTCTTTCTCCAGAGGCTCTTCCATGTATAATTCAGATAATTTGATTACCTACCTCTTTCATATCTTTAATTCTTGACTGCTGTACCTGGTTCCCCTTTCTCCATTTCCTTGCCCTCCTCTCTCCACATTGCCCATCTCAGCCTGGTCATATTCACTCCAGAGTCTCCCAGATATCCCTGTCTCTGACTATGCTCTCCCACTTATCTACAATAATTTTTCTCCTCCACTAAATCTAGGGGCAGTCACGTCCTTTCCTTTCTTTTTTTATTTTTTTTCATTCAAATAGCATTCACCCTATATAGCATATAACATAAATGATACTATATGATTAGTCTTGTATATAATTGTATAGATGATGATTATATAAATTATTCTACTTGAGTAGACAATGCTCTGTCCCAAAAGTCATGCACCATCTAACAGAACCCTAGCACCAGGCGTGACACACCTCTTTTAAAATTGGTGGTCAGGCCCACAGCTTGGGAGCCTGATGGGACCAACTTAGGCCCACTACATATATATGACAGTTGTGTAGCTTGGTCTATTTGTGGAGCTCCTAGTAGTGGGATTTGAGTGTTTTTTGGAAACCTACTCCTCATACTAGGTTGCCCCACCCAGTCTTAGCACCAAGGTAGGAGCTTAGTTCTATCTCAACTTGATATGCCATGCTTTGTTGATACTCATGGAAGGCCTGACCCTTTCTTAACAGAAACAGAGGAGGAGTGGATGAGAAAGAGGCAGAGGGGAGGCAGGGGGAGGGAATGGCAGGAGAGAATGGAGGGGAAACTGGTTGGGATGTAAAAATTAAAAAAAATAATTAATAAAACAAATTGTTGGTCAGGAAGGTTCAAGAGACTCCCAACTTGCTGTTGTCTTTAGTTGCCTCCCCAAGGTAGATGGTAAGTCCCTATTGCTAAAGGTACCACACAACTGAGGCACAGGACTCAGAGAACTCAACTGGATCTGTTCTAAAAGTCCTACCTGAAGACTAGATATTTTAGTACTGAAAGGTAGTATGCAAGCTACCAAGGGAGGGAAGCCATGAGCAGTCACATCAGCTATGATGCTTATGAACCCCAACAGTGACCAGAACGGGAAGATACTACTGAAGGTATGTTAATGACAGAGTTTGTAGGTAACCATCAGCTGTCTAACAATAATTAAGGCCTACTGATCAATATGAGGAAATTCATACCTCTTACTAGAAACCTAGTTAACTATCCAGGGCTAGTTTACTAGACCAACATAGTCCTTAACTGCATTCTAAATATTGATCCTTATAATCATAGATAAATGTAGTTCTTATCCCTCATCAAAGAAGCTTATCTTTGTAGCAGTCCATCATAGAAAACCAAAAGTAGGCAAATGCTGGAAGAACTGTCCATGGTTTGTCCAGCCCCAGTGGGTACATCTAAAACAAAACTACTGCATGTAAGGCACAGGGAGCACCATAAAGGAGGTTGTTCAATGATTTTAAGAGTGAGAGGACCTGGAAATCTGCTACGAGAGTCTAGAAATGACAAGCAAACTGCATCCATAGTACAGCAACAACATGGCTGCTTAAACAAGACTCAAAAATGAAAACACCTATAGACATGCTAATGAGGAAGAAGGAATTCTTACAACTCATGGTTCCCTAGCCATTGACAAAGAACAATAGACAAGTAACATCAGCTTAGAGGGGGATACTTAGACTTTCCCAGGGGTGAGCCCCTGTTGGTTATATAATACCAAGTGGTCAGGCCTGAAATCACCTACTTATAAGCAATATACTCATCAGGTTTTGTGTGTGTGTGTGTGTGTGTGTGTGTGTGTGTGTGTGTGTGTGTGTGTGTGTATGTGCACCTATATGCATTTATATGTGGAACAATATTAGTCAAAGTTACAGTAGCCATGAATTTGAGAGGGAGTAAGGGGAGACTTGTGTGGGGCTAGAGAGAAAGGGTACATGGGGAAAACTGGAGGGAGGAAAGGCAAAGGAGGAAAATGATATGATTATATTTAAATTAAAGTTTCAGAGTGAAAGCAAGTATTCACCACATCAAAAGCAAAGACTAGACAATCATATTGACGTTAGAATAGGAAAACTAGGAAATCTAGATGTAAAGGTAGTCATAAAATTGAGAAAAATGTAGTGGTAAGGGAGTAGCCCTATTTAGGACATCTCAAAGAAATAACAAAGGCTACACGGTTCTCAAACTTCTCTTACCTATTGCAGATCATGTGACTTCATGCCTCCCTCACCTGGTGCAGTCCATCTGACTGCATCCATCCCATACCTGGTGTAGTCCATGTGATTATACCTCTCCATCACAGAGTGCAGTCCTTCTGACTGTACACTACTCTCAACCTCAGATTCTACACAGTCTGAGAAAGTGAACATTCACCTTGCACACATGAGGCCAGGGACGTTTAGAGTGATCTGGCACAAGCGAAAAGATCATATGTCTATAAAGGAAGCTGGGAGTACAACTCAAGAGTTTCTGAATTCTAAACCCAAATTTACTTTTCTTCATTATTGTGAACTTGAGTCTAAGAGTTGTGGCCCTCGGGCTCCAGACTCTGTTCAGAACAGTGCTATACAAATCCATTTCAAATAGCAGCACCCCAAGGTATAAGTATCATAGAGGGGAACTTTAGTCAATTCTCTGAAAAATACCAAAATATTTGTATTTTGTAATCTCAGGACTTGTTTGGCAAAGGCAAAATAGCCAGTTAAGGCTACAGAGTAAACCCTGTGTTCAAACAACCAAACAAAACATAAAACCAAACCAATGAGAAAACAAGAGGAAGAAAATAAAACAAAGTTTGCCTGGCTCATTGACTCATGATTGTGAGAAGTCTAAGAAGCCCCTGCTGTATTTGCTGTCAACCAAGGCCTACTGTCTTGCTGCACCTAAACTTAGGAGAGAAATCTTATAGTAAAGTTCAAGGAGCACATTAACTTTTTTTTTTTATTACTAAGGCATCGATATTTTCTGAGCAGGCTGCTCTCTCATGCCCTTATATATTTTGAATTGACTTTCAATATCAGCATGTCGAAATACCAATAAATTGGAGTGATGTTTCACACATGAACTTTGGGGTACCATTGTCTGACCACAATAACAGGTAATATACTTTGTTGATGTGCTGTGCTGCTAAGTTTTTATTTGTTTATATATAAAATATATTCAATATATATTATATATAATATAATATCTTTAAATATTTTGTCCTGTAAATCATTAACACTTCAATATTACTTAGCAGTGTACACAAATATATTGGCTCCACAGAAACTCTGGTCTTTTATGGAGCCTCTGTAGTGCTTTAGACAATTTTCAATTACCTTTCTTTAACATGCATATGTTTTTCAGCTTGAAAACTAGCCAGATAAAATGGATAAGCAGCTTAAAATAATTTTTAAATACATTTTAACATGTGTTATAAGTTAAAAGTTAAATATTCTTATAGCTGGGATTTTTTCCCTCTGATTAATTTTAACATTATCATTCTGCCCAAGAGCTCAACATTAAAATTGTTTCTATGTCCTCACGAACTTATTCTTTGAAAAATATTGTCATAGACTTGTGTGTATACATAAAATGATGCTGACATTATAAATGGAGTTTATGTGTGTGATTGAATATATATCTCTGTGACAAAGAAAGACCAGTACTTTAGAAGCAAGAGACTTGCGCTTATGCAGTATAAGGTATAAAATATTATTTAGAAATGTGTGTGAATTTATAATTTTGTACATTACTTCTGAGGTAGATAATATTTTGAGAGAACATTAGCTGGGATTTTAGGATAAGTTTGGGCTGACAGAGTTCTGATTTTATAGACATGCTATAAAGGACAAGGCAAAGAGACATGTTGTCTTTTATAGAAACATCACTGAAAGTTAACCAATGAAGAGAGGAAGTAGAAATGATGGAGTGGAATATTTAGGAGGAAAGAAAAGCAAGAATGTTCACTGGCTTTGTACCTGAACAATCCTAAAATATCAATGACAAATGGGACAGGGTGGGGCAGTATTCATCATAAACTTGAGAGCTGTAGATATCTGAGTCAATGGAGGTTAAAAACAAAAACTCCCTGAAGACTAAGGTTGTTGAGAAATTCCTTAAATATTTTTCAGCCATTTGAGATTCTTCTGTTGAGAATTCTCTGTTTAGATGTGTACCCTATTTTTTTAATTGTATTATTTGGTAATTTGATGTCTGGTTTTTTGCGTTCTTTATATATTTTGGAGGTCAGCCCTCTGTCAGATGTGGGTTTTGAAGATCTTTTCCCATTTTGTAGGCTGCCATTTTGTCTTATTTACCATGTCCTTTGCCTTACAGAAGCATCTCAGTTTCAGGAGGTCCCATTTATTAACTGTTGCTCTCAGTGTCTTGCTACTGGTGTTATATTTAGGAAGTAGTCTCCTGTGCCAATGTGATCAAGGCTACTTCCCACTTTCTCTTCTACCAGGTTCAGTGTAAGTGGATTTATGTTAAGTAAGTTTATTTATGTTTATTATCCCACTTAAACTTGAGTTTTGTGTATGGTGATAGATATGAATGTATTTGCATTCTTCTACATATTGATTTCCAGTTATGCCAGCACCATTTGTTAAGATGATTTCTTTTTTCCATTGTATAATTTATTAGTGACTACCCTAATTGTCATCATAGAACCTTCATCCAGTAACTGATGGAAGCAGATGCAGAGATCCACAGCCATGCACTGGGACAAGCTCCTGGAGTCCATTCAAATAGAGGGAGAAGGTATTATATGATCAAGGGAGGTCAAGATCATGATGGGGAAACCCAAAGAGATAGCTGATCCGAGCTAGTGGTAGCTCAGGGACTCTGGACTGACAGCTGGGAAGCCTGCATGGGACTGAACTAGGCCATGAATAAGGGTGACAGTTATGTGGCTTGGTCTGTTTGTGGGACCCCTGGTAGTGGGATGAGGATTTATCCCTGGTGCATAAACTGGGTTTTTGGAGCCCATTCTCTATGGTAGGATACCTTGCTTAGCCTTGATGCAGGGGGAGGGGCTTGGTCCTGCCTCAACTTGATAGGCCAGGCTTTGTTGACTCCCATGGGAGGCCTTACCCTTCTGAGGAGTGGTGGGGGGAAGGGTAGAAAAAAAGGTGAGGGGAGGGAATGGGAAGAAAGGTTACAGGGGAAACTGTCATTGGTATGTAATATTAAAGAATATATTTCTTGAAAATGTGTAGGCATTCCTTATAATGTTTCCTGACTACCTAACAGCTCCTCAGTTACTCCAGACAGGTACAAAATACTACCCATATTCTATTTCACATTAAACATTTCATTTATTTTTATTATTCTAATGAAACTCATATACTCATCTACCTTGTAGAATGAATGAAGATGAACTAAGTATCTTATGAAAATGAACAGAAATTAAAGAGCACATTGTGATGTGCTTTGCGCTATTAGTTTTGAGCTATGAGTACAAATTATTATTATTGTAGGACCATATTCTGCCAAATGTTTTTAATGTAATATGTTTATTAATGGCAAGATATAGTATATTGCCACTAGAAGTACAGCAACTAAATGCTTTTTGGTATTCATTATAGAAATCAAAGCTTGTTAAAGCATTATCACTGAACATTTTGTAGAGATATATATTGTGAAAAAGATTCTGATTTATAAAAGATTCTCATAACTTTAACACATGAACAAAAGCTGTAGGTGTTATTCTCCAAAGATGCTCAATACTATTTCTACTAAAACCATCTTTCTGCTAGTGTTTTTTGTACACACATGCTCAGTGCATGTGTGTGTGTGTGTGTGTGTGTGTGTGTGTGTATGTGTGTGTTATGATAATTGACTTCATATACATAGGGAGACTGATCTTGTTCTAAATTAGAAGTGGCTTTGTAGACATTTATGGGAACTATTAATGAAGTCTATAAACCGTACAACAACCAAGGCAGAAGATAACTTCGCAATTTTTTGAGACTTTCTCATATATAAAGCAAACTAGGGACAGCGAATCCATAATCAAAAGACTCCAGTTAACTCTAAGACATTGTGCAATAGAGATACATTAAAGAATATAGTAAAGCTTGATAATATTCATGAAAAGCTTTTAGTAAGTAGTGTCATTGAGCAATCATGAAGAATTAAACTAAGCAAAGGCTAGACAGAATGGAAACAATGTGGGGAAAGACACACATGGAGAGGCTCAAGAACCTGCAAATATTTTAGTGCCCCCAATGAAAATGCTATTTTCTTGGAATTGGAAATAAATTCTTTGAGTATCTGTTCTGTGTCTATAGGTTTTATATTGGGGGTTCCTTGGGGTTTTAAGCCAAGATAACATTAGAATTATTGTTTTAGAGGAAATGGGTGAAGAACAATAGAGAGATGAAATGGACAACTTCCAGGGCTTAGAAAGTTATTTTCTTAATTAATAGAGCTACATGGTAATTGAAGCCACAGAGGATTCACTGGCAATTATGCTGATCAACCAAGCAAAGGGAATCAGTGTTTGGAAATGTGTTGGAAGAAATTTTGTCACCTCACCAAGCAATGAATTCCATACAACACCTAGTGACCTGTATGGATAACTATTCATGTAGAACAAAGGACAAACTTAAAAAAAAAAGTGAGCCTTAATATGAATGTACTGCTTAGTCATAGCCTTAGATAAAATACTTAACATTTTCAATTGTCCATCATCATCATCACCCCCCCACTTCATTATTCTTGATATTCTCATCATAAACCATAAATTTAGTGAACAACTTTCTTCTTTCTTTTGTCATTTTATCATACTCTTCTTGTGTAGGAAGATAGAAGTCAAATACTTAGTGCAAACTGTATGTTGCATACTATGAATCACCTAAATTGGTCACTCTGGGTTTGTCCCTTTGTAAATTGGTCATTATTGATCGATCTTAAAAGCAGTTTTGAGACTTGGTCTTAACTTTAAGGAACCACTCGAATGGCACTAAAATTTTAAATTTTACAGTATGAAATTTCATGTGATGTTTAAGATTGATAATAAATTATTTTTTTAAAAAAAGATAATGGTTACATTATGGATGACATCACGAGTGATGGATGAGGCAGGAGGTGGTGAGACTGAAACCATGATCATTTTGCTAGACCCTGCTTATACCATGATTAAGATCTGCAAAGGAGAGTGCATAACTAAACATCATCTAATTATTTAATCTCCTTAGGACCTATCCTCAGGGGGCCAGGTTTAAGAAAACAATTATATCACAAGAGTTATCAACTTTATCTTAGCAAGTAGTTTTCTTTACGTATGTGTCTTTGGTTTGTGTCAACTCCGCACATTTGGGACCGGAACACAGACATTGTTCAGTATAACAGACAAATCATTGATAGCAACATGTTGTGAACACGGGACTTTGGAAACAATAAATATCCAATAAAGTAGTTCTGTTTCAAATGATAGTTGTGCCGTTAGTGACAGTGACTGAGTTTAGGAGTTGTCAGGAATTAGATTGGAAGGGATTAAGGGTTAAAAGCTTTTTGGGCTGTGGTAGTTTAATTCAGACTCACCTAGAACATAATTTTTTTATTAATGCCAAGATATGGAATGATATTAAATTTCTATCATCATGGTTTCCAAAGAGATTTTAGAAAAATATCTTTACCAGAGAGAATATACTTTGTTGAGTTTAAGAAAAGTCAGGCCTCGGAGAGGTGGGTAGATGGAGGAACAGTGATAGAATCTGTGATGGAAAGGAAGAAACTCATTTCAAGTTGAAGCTTGAACTTCAGACAAAAACCAGATAATTCTCTTTCTATATCTTATGACAGTGATTTTTCTTATTCTTCTTTCTATTTATTTATTTATTTATTTATTTATTTATTTATTTATTTATTTATCTATGTATCTATTTATGTATGTATGTGTATATGTGTGTATGTATGTATGTATGTATGTATGTATGTATGTATGTATGTATCTACCTGTCTATCTATCTATCTATCTATCTATCTATCTATCTATCTATCTATCTATCTCTATATATATATATCTATTTTTAGATTTTTGAGACAGGACTTCTTTTTGTAGACCCAGTTGTCCTGAAATTCACTCTGTAGATCAGGCTGGGTCTTGAACTCACAGAGATCATCCCACTTCCACAACCTGGCCTGACAGTGATTTTTTGTTTAATGGAATAAAACATACAGTTAGGGTATGAATACATAAAGCATAAAAAGGAACAATGAAAGGAGAGAAGAATCTTATCCATAGCACATCACTCTAATGGGTGAGCTGCTGTCTCTGAGAAAGGATGTTTATATTTTCTTATGAGAAGACATTCCCACCAGATATTGGACTTAAACAGCAGTTCTATCTCCATGCTTTCACAGTAGACTATTAATGACAAACCCATCCATGTTGATTATGCACATTTTACAATCAGTACCCTGCTTTTGTTTAATTGTTGCTATGGTTTTCCCAATTAGCGCATGAGCCTCCTAAGAACTATATCAGTTTTCCAATTCTCTGGCTCTCTCACACTTGGAAAAAAAATTAGCAATATTTTGAATGCATCAGGATATGCACTCAATTTGGCATCAAAATACAAAGTTGACATTCTGTTTTTATTCATTGTGAGCATCAAATGTGAGATATTTATCATTTGGAATCCATGGTGAAGCATGCTTTGAAAAATTCTTGCAGGAGCCCATTTTATTGACAGGTAAGTTGAAACCGAAAGGCTATGAAGGAGACCTAGAAACAATTTATATCAAACATCTTTCTTAAAGTCAAATATCTATATGTATTTTGTGCACTTATTGAGTGTCCTGTAATCATTACTTTTTAATCTCTAAGTAGAATTTTCAGCAAATCAGACAGGCTCTTCTTCAGAGAAATATTATTTTCTGACTTGGCACTCACAAGTCAAATGAGTAGTTTGAATTTTGAATCTCAGTTTGTTACTCCAAGTAGAAATATCCATGCCCAATGACTATCACGAGGGGCAGTGCTTCTATATCCAAATCTTCTCTCAACATTGATATCATGATACAAATATTCATGCACCGAGTTTCTGCAATGATATTTTAATGTCTGAATTGCTTTATAGCTAGTGGTCGAGTCAACAAGAGAACTGGCATTTTCAAAATTAGTCATCTGGGAACCTAGTAGTGTTTATTATTATTAATTATTATTATTACTATTATTATTATTATTATCAGTAGTAGTAGTAGTATTGGATTATTTCAGTATATCTCTGCTTCTCTATGGTATTTTTCATACAGTTTTCTTCATGCATTGGTTACTTTTTCCTTGTTGAGATGAAAAACCTGACCAGAAGGAAACGTAAGGAAGGAAAGAGGAATGATTGATTTTGGATCATAGTTTAAGAAGGAATACAGTTCACCATGGAAGGAACATGTTACATTGCATCCACTGTCAGGAAGCAGAGAGATGAAATGCTGATGCTAGACTCAGTATCTTCTTTGATTTTTCAATCCAGCACCCCAGCTCTTAAATAATGTTATTTATGCTCATGGTGAGCCTTCTGTGCTTTGTCAAACCCTGAACACACCCAGAGGCATGGTTACATGTCAGTCAAAGTACCATCAAGTAAATAATACAGCTTAACCATTGTACTGTATGCATTAGGAAAAATTTACGGGTACCCCACTACCCACATCTCCAACATGATTTGCCATTGCTTGGATTTAGTAAACGCTCATCAAAGGACAACTCCTGGTGGACCTAAGTCTTAATCTATCTCTCCACTTTCTAGACTTGCACAGACTCCCAATCAGTTCATCAATAATGATTAGAAG
>CABHPR010118675.1:3482-30634 GCA_902168415.1 Peromyscus melanophrys | reverse complement strand
AGAAAGAAAGAAAGAAAGAAAGAAAGAAAGAAAGAAAGAAAGAAAGAGAAGAAACTTGTGCCAGAATAGCTTTCCTGTATTAGTAGTCTTGAAATTTACCTTTGTCCTGTAAATACTTGACTAACATTTTCTGAGCACTGATGACATCTGCCTCTTTGGGTCTCTTGCTTCCACTTTTCTAAGCATCTTTTCTGATTTGCTTCTTCCATCTCTAGTCAGGTGCCAACCACGCCATTTCTATTTTGCTGGGCATGTCACTAGAAAACCATCAGTTGGTATGACAGCTAGTGATAATTGTCAGCTTGTTATAATTTTTAATCACCTGGGAGATAGGCATCTGGGCACAACCATAGGGGATACCTTGATTGGGTTGACTGAGGTGGGAAGACCCACCTGCTTTGCGTAGAGCTGTACATTGGCTCAGACCTAAAGTTTATAAATGGAGAAAGGGAACTAAAGAACATACATTCATTGCTCTCCACTTCTGATTGCATATCATGTGACCAACTGATTCAATATCCTGTCTCTATTACTTCCCTACCACAATAGACCATAACCTATAATGGTGAACCAAAGTAAAGACTTTCTCTCTTAAGCTGCTTTTATCAGGGTGTTTCATCACAGTGACAGAAAAAAAAATAACCTAAGACTGTTTGAGAGTCTGCTTTCTCAGGGCAGTCAGCAACACCATAGTTTTCCACAGTGCTTGTACATGCCTTCATTCCTAAACTGAAGTCTTTAGTCCAGCTACAGGTGAGGCTGCTTTTCTAAGTTTGGCTCACTGAAATTCTTGTGTTAAACAGGATGAGGGTGTCCTGTTTTGAGATGTGCTTTCTTTCCTGATCATACCTTACACAGTTGCTAAGCAAATGTGAATTGTGGCTATTAGTGGGTAAATTGATATGTTTATATTTTGGGTTCATAGAACTATAAAATAATTGTTATAGCTTCTTAAAAATTTAATTTAATTAATTTTTTAAAATGCTATTCTAGTTACATTTTTGTTGGGTTTTTTTAGGGAACTATATGCTACATATCTAAAACACAAATGCTACATTTTGTGTATGTATTTTAATTTTGCCATATAAATATATCTAGCTAACTTTACAGTCTATTTTCATTTTTCCCATAGTTTTCTTCTTGTCAGTATCTGAGTGTCTGTTAAGATGTATATAAAGGATAAAAGAACCACTTATATTGGAAAAATTATTAGGATTAATACTAGGAAGGTAACAAGACTGATAAGGAAAGTCGTTACTTTGTTATCTATATTTTAATAGCTTAGCCCTTTTCCTACAGATATACAATGTACAAAGAATACAAAGATAAAATTTTCTCCATTGAAAGGGAGCACATATGTTATCTAAAGGAGTGATATTTCCATTAACAGCTAAGAAGACCTCAGTGTAACTATCAAATATCAATTCATCCTCTTCCTCATGCCTAATATCCCATTATTACTTTTTGAAATAATTGACTGGAAAACCACTTCACAGTTAACAGAAACAAAACTGCACTATAAATTTCCACTAGCTTTAAAACACAGTATATGTTTACATTTTTATACATTCTATTTTGAAGGAACCAGCTACAGTACATTAAACATACATTATACTTTTAAAATAGCATATTTGATACTGATTATATCTCTAAATTTTTCAAACATGTCTCTAAAGACAGATTAGAAGCGAAAAAATTCTTTTTTTCCTTTTAAAAAAATTCTTTCCTTTTACATACCAACCACTGTTTCCCCTTCCTCCCCTCCTCCCGCTCCCCTCACCTCCCCCCATACTACCCCATCCCCTCCTCATAGGGGGTAAGGCCTCCCTTGGGTAGTCAACACAAGCTGGCACAAGAAGTTGGTGCCGGACCTAGCCCTTTCCCCTGCATCAAGGCTGAGTAAGGCATCACACCATAGGGAATAGGCTCTAAAAAACCAGTTCATGTACCAGGGATAAGTCCTAGTCCCATTGCCAAGACACCCACAAACACATCAAGCCATGCAACTGCCACCCACATTCAGAGGGCCTAGTGCAGTCCCATGCAGGCTCCCCAGCTGTCAGTTCAGAGTCCATGAGCTCCCACTAGCTTGGGTCAGCTATCTCTGTGGTTTTTCTCATCATGATTCTGACCCCCTTGCTCCTATAATCCTTCCTCTCTGTCTTCAGCTGAACTCCAAAATCTTTGGCCAAGTGCTCGGCTGTGGGTCTCTGCATCTGCTTTAAGGTCTCTGGATCTGCTTCAAGTGACCTCAAAAATTCTGGCAAGGAACTTCTACAGTTGATAAACACCTTTAGTAATGTGGCAGGATACAAGATTAACAACAAAAAATCAGTATCCCTCCTATATTCAAATGATAAATGGGCTGAGAAAGAAATTAGAGAAACATCACCCTTTACAATAGCCACAAACAACATAAAATATCTTGGGGTAACTCTAACCAAACAAGTGAAAGACCTGTATGACAAGAACTTTATGTCTTTGAAGAAAGAAATTGAAGAAGATATTATAATATGGAAAGATCTCCCATATTCTTGAATAGGTAGGATCAACATAGTAAAAATGGCAATCTTAACAAAAGCAATCAACAGATGCAATGCAATCCCCATCAAAATCCCAAGACAATTCTTCACAGACCTCGAAAGAACAATTCTCAACTTTAAATGGAAAAAAAAAAAAAACAACCCAAGACAGCCAAAACAATTCTAAACAGTAAAGGAACTTCCTGAGGCATCACCATCCCTGACTTCAAGTTCTACTATAGAGCTATAGTAATAAAAATAGCTTGGTATTGGCAGAAAAACAGACAGATTGATCAATGGAATCAAATCAAAGACCCTGACATTAATCCACACACCTATGGACACTTGATTTTTGGAAAATCCTTTTATGGAAGAACATAAAAATGAACTATACTAAGCATCCTTCCTAAGTATATATAACATCCTTCCTAAGTATATACAAATGTGATAGTGTCATAAGCATTTCCTTGATTTATAGGTTTGTTGTGAATGAGAGTCAAAAGTATTACTTACTTATTGTGATGTCTTTATAAGAATGGTTGAAGCCTCTATAAAACAGTTCAGAATTCCCTCAATCTGAGGAAAGGAAAATGTGTTTCCCACACTGATGTTTCTGTCATCCCTCTTCACTGTGTCTTACATGGTCATTATTTATGTGTTGTTTATGCTACAGAAAGGGCATACCTCCTTTGCTACTTGCTCTTCATCATCAATAAGATGTCTCCAAGGAACTGAAGTTTAGCATCTAATAGTATTAGTAAGTACAATACTAATATGTTTCTTTCTATCATTAAGACAAACTTTAGGAAATGTATTAATCACCTGCTGATAAAATTATGAGCAAGGTTGTTTTATTTTGATCACTATCTGTGCTGGTTAGTTTTTGTCAACTAGACACAAGCTAGGGTCTTGTGGGAAGAAAGTAACGAGAAAAATCACTGTATCTGATTGCCCTATAGGCAAGTCTGTGTAGCATTTTCTTGGTTAATAATTGATGTGGGAGAAGCCAGATACTGTAAGCAGTGCCACATCTGGACAGCATGCCCTGGGTTGTATTTGTAAGCCATGAAGAGTGATCTAGTAAATAGTGGTCTACCACATGGTCTCAGCTTCCATTCCTTCCTACAGGTTTCTGTATTTAGTTTGTACCCTACCTTTCCAGAATAATTGTCTATGACCTGATAGTGGCAAGATGAAATAAATCCTTTTCTTCCCAAGATACTTTTAGTCATTCTGCTTATTATAGTAATAGAGAATCAAACTAAGACAGCATCCTAGTTATGACTCATAAGTCAGAGAAGGAAGGCCTCTGAGAGATTGTTAAGTGGACACCCTGTTAACTCTAATGCAAGTACAGTGGAGCCTCTTGGAATTGTGTTGAAAGAAGTAAGTAGACTATTTTCAATTATTTAGCTAAATGTTGTTCAGATCAATAATTCCCAAGTGACTATGTTTAACAGTAACCCACAATATCATTTGGTCTGAATTATAGAATCAAGGACAGAATCTATGAGTTATTTAGCAACCATTCATTTATACAAAATGTTTAGTGATGCTGTCTTTTTTACTATTATATCAAAACGTAAGTTGTAAGATACTGGAAATATATGTTTTCTATAAAACAAGATGTGAAGCTGAAACAGTGCACAACTACCTTATAATCTGCACCTTCTGATTTCATGAAAATGCACTCCCTGTTAGTCCCTGCACTGTGTTTCTAAGGATTGTAGTTCTCTGAACTGCATGTTTTGGAAAATAAAGACATGTGCATGAGATTCGACCCCTCTTCAGGAGTCTGTACCCTTCTGCCCACCTGAATGAAATCTGCTGCCTTTGTGTCTGTACGATATTATTGATAAAGCCCTAATGCTTTCTGATTATATTAAGGGGCAGAGCTGAAAGAACATCCATTCTATTATGCTTTTCCTCAAAACAATCTTTTATGTGTCTAGAGAATTAGAATGTATTTTGCAATTGAATGCTTTGGCAAACAGAGGGATAGAAAGAGAATAAATTGCCTAATCAAAGGAACAGAGGTTTGCAGGCTCAACACTAAAGTTTTAATGGCAGGGTCTCACTGGGGTCAGCCCACTAAATTATGGATTATTTTCCTGTTCCATTGCCTGGCTTACCTTTTATTCTGAATTAGTGAACCCAAGAGTCATGCTCAGATTAATTCTTTTGTTAGTTGTGCTTCTGCCTGTCCATTGAAAGACATAAAATGGGAGATAATCTCATATCATTCTGGCCAGAAGTCTGTAAATAAGAAGAGAACCGGGCCAAACTACATATTCCACAATCATGAGCACAACGTCTTCTTGAGGTCATTATTCTGTCATTTCAAGTAGAAATTTACCAAAGCCACACCAATGTCCAGGGCTATAAAGAAAATTATAGGAATTCTTCTATTACCTGTTCTTTTATCTGATTTGTTATTTGTCTACTTTTTTCAAGGAATTCAGAAGAACCGCAACTTTAAGGAAATATCTAGAGAAAGAACATGTAATGCAGATCTCAAAATGGTCAACTTAGTCCACTTGTGTTCTGGAAACATGAAATTGTTCCTTATTTCTATGCTTCACATTCGTATTTAGAGGGCAAACAGTATATGAGAGAGTGCACAGGAATAGATCATGAGTGTATCCAAATTATTACTGATATAAATATAAATCAATATAACTGATGGAAATGATTATATATGTATGTATACATATATATGCCATGTTATAGGAAAAACATGGAGATGTCTAACCTTAAGAGCACAAAATTTATTAAATATTTTTAATTGACCGACCAAGCACAAATTTTGTATATGGATTTTCCACACATACTCGGTTTAACCTCCTCAACTTTACCTCCCATCCCTCATCCCAACCCCAATTAAATCCCATAGATTACTCATCTTTCTTTTCAAATCACATATATCCTGCTATACCATCTTTCTTAAAGAATTCCACTCCTCCATGGCCTTTTTCTATTTTCCATATGTCAAATATACTTTATGTTAAAAACATAAATTTAAGAA
This sequence comes from Peromyscus melanophrys, assembly GCA_902168415.1. Taxonomy (NCBI): domain Eukaryota; kingdom Metazoa; phylum Chordata; class Mammalia; order Rodentia; family Cricetidae; genus Peromyscus; species Peromyscus melanophrys. The sequence continues at coordinate 25,087 of CABHPR010118675.1, read as the reverse complement.
AGTTATAAAAGAGACAACTCCTGCTTGTTTGGATTATGTTGCTACTTAAACTCAAGGATTAATAAACAATAACCCCAGTGCCAGGTGTAAGATAATAACTTATAAGATCTTGATAAGTGTGGTCCCAACAGGTCCCTCAAAACAATACAAGCTGTTCCTATTCTTTTTGGTTGCCTACCAAATTAGTTGATACAAATACATTATTGCTGAAGATACCATACACCATGGTTGGAAGGTGGAATAGAGCTGGAAGATTCCTCCCTTATAGTTAGTTTTAATAATTCTTGAAGGGTATGAAATCTACCAAGGGGGAAAAATGGCATCAGTAACCACACTCCAGTTTGAATAATTATCTACAACAGCAGGGTGTCATTCAGGATGAGTCCACTGGTGCAATAACTGGAACAGCTGTTATGTGAGGGAACCAATCACTAACTGAATGTAAGGACTGCTGCACTAGAGGGAATTAGCATCTGGAAATACTGAACACCCAGTCAAAAGCCCATGGCTTAGGAGGTCTTAGGACTTAGGAGTAAATTCACTATTCTTTATGTAAATTGTCATGGAATCAAGCTGCATTTTAACACTAGGAGAAAAACTCCCTCTAAATCAACTCATATGAACTCACAGAGACTGAAGCAGCAAGCACAGGACCTGCACAAATCTGTACCAGGTCCCTTGCTTATCTATTATAGTTTTCAGTTGAGAATTTTTATGAGACTCCTGAGTGTGTAAACGAGTGGGTCTTTGATTCTTATGCCTTCTCTTGGCCTCTTTACCTTCTGTTGCTTTGCCTTTTCCAACTTTGATGTGATGCTTTTTGTTTTATCTTGTTATATTTAATTTTGTTATCTTTTTTGTTATCTTTTAGAAGACTATTCTTTTCTAACAAAGACAGGAATGAAGTGGATCTGGATAGAGGGGAGTTGTGGGAGAACTCGCAGGAGTTGAGAGAGAGGAAACTATAATCAGGATAGATATTGTATGAGGAAAGAATCTTTTTTCAATAAGAGTGGGGAGGAAAGCTGTTGGATCTGTAACCATCTCAGATACCAAGTTATATTATAGAGCTAGAATAATAAAAACAGTATGATACTGGCATTAAATAAATGTGTATATTTATACACCCTTAGACAAATGTTACTTCCAAGGTTAATTAGGGAAGCATCTCTTGGCAATGAACATCACTGAATGCAGAGATACATGTAGAAAGGGATTGGAAGGCATGTAAGACTCAGGAGATAGATGGGCTGTGAAGTGCTATTCTCTGGGCATGACCAAACCAATACAGTTGTGGCCTCACAGCAGCTGAGTCCCTGCAAGAAGCTACACAAGACTCATCAATAGACAATTGTCAATCCCTCCTCCTCCCCCATTGAACTGTCAGCTACTACTGGGCTCTGTAGGAGGGGTAGTGATTATTTTCAGTTATATATCCACTGGAAAGTCCAATGGGAAGTTCCAATCCCAGGTTCACACAGATGATCCTGGTTAAAATCAGTTGGTCTCAAAAAAGGAGGAAAATATAAAGTCATGAATGTAGAAAAGAACCTTGTAGGGGCAGGTAGAAAGAGTGGAAGGGAAATTAGGAGGGTGAGAGTTAAGAAATAAGAAGATACTTTGTAAGTGTATAAAACTGTCAAAAGACAAATTTAATAAAAGATGTAAAACTAAAATAAATTTAATTAATAACAAGATTTTTTTATTTTTTCTTAGTTAACACTTTTATCTTTCCCCTTGAATGCATTTAGCTTACAATTAAAATGAAACTAAGAGGGACTTCATTGAACACTAGATTGGCTGCAAAATTCTACAACCTCATATTACAAGTACAGAGATTATGGTGCTATTACTGCTCAGTATATCTGTGTTAGTTTCCAAGACCCAACTGTGCAGTCTAATAAATGCTTCCTTCCATGGCTGTGCCCCATGTGCTGACCATCATTGCCTGATGATACAATGACCATGAGTTATCTTCCTTCTGTTACCATTTCTTCTCCCTCCATCAATCCTTGTACACTATCCCAAAGTGATGAGTGGCTCCTCAGAAAACCAATTCAGTTGCATCAGCCTACAAATGGAAGACTGCAGTTGATACATAAAGAAACATAAAATTTTAATGGCTTTAACTTCTTGGTTTTTTTTAAATAAATGTTTAGAGCAGCATTGTTTGTATAAGAACTTTACATTTTGATGCTGGGCTATAGATACCTCACAGGGAAAGCAATTGTGTTCATTCTCCAACTGTGCAAAAATCAAATACTAAGAAGAATCTCAGATGCTATTTCCTGAACTGAGTGTCTTAAAAACACCATGCAACTAGGTCTCTTACCATACTTGCCTTTTAAGTCTGCTTTAAAATAAACCACTTTACAAGAAAAGAAAAGGCAAGAAAGAAAAAGATAAAAAGAACATAACTGGGAAGAAGGAAAGATGAAAGGAAGGAAGGAATGAAAGAACAAAGGAATGAAGAATCAAGGGTAGAAAGAAAAAATTGACGGAAGAAAGGATGGAGAGAAGTAGAAGAGGGAATTATTTCAACTCTTATTCCAGCTTTTTCCTGTTGATATTATTGTTTAAAACTGTGTTGCTTTTTGTTTTGGCATTCTTTCCAGCTGATGAGATTCCTGGAGTGTTAATGGATTAAAGCTGTATTTGTCTGAAGAAGCCAGTGAAGTAACTGGACTGCTTTGAACATAGTGATTCAAGTGGTGGATAAGAAGGCTCCACAGGGAGCTGCTAACAAATTGCCAGCATTGTTTCTATCCATTTTGCCTTCTATGCATGAGTGCAAACGGAATTGGTTTCCTTATGCCCCAACAAAGGAATAGGGCAATGAAGATTCAAAAACTCAACAGGGAATGTTTAGGTCAGTGTATACCCAATCAGTTTACAAAATAAAAGTGGACATAGTTTCCACCAAGAACCATGAGTTGACGCTGTGACTATAGCTCAGTAGCAGTGCTTCCTACTATGTGTGAGACTCTAGGTTCAATCCACAAGGCAAATAGGAAACGAAATAATAAAATACACCAAGGATAACTATGGACTGAAAAAACACTGAAGACCCCCCACACACACACACACAAAGATTGCAGACTACTGTAATTATAAAGCATTTCAAAACTTAGCTTTAATCATGAAAAATATGGACTTCCTCCAAGTAACTGCCCATAATCTAGCCTAATACTTTCTTTTATGTTAAATTTCATTTTGAGTTTTTGTACAATTTTATCTCCTGTATTTTCTTGCTCTCCTGTCCCTCCTCCCTCTCTCCCTCCTCCTCCGCCTTTAGTGTCCCCCACTACTTAAAGTCTGAGAGGATTATTTTCTCAACCTTTCTATCTGAGAATGTCATCTTCACATCATGTCAATATTTAGGTAGAAATGGTATAAATGCGTATAGATAATTCTAACTATTTTATGCATTTAAAGAAAAACTTCATGTCACTCTGAAATATCATTATCACAGTTTTGATTCTGTATACACATCTAACAACACTGAAACTTCTTCAGTAAATGAAGACCTGTGATTTTGTATAGCTTGATTCTTGAAACTGAAAGTTTATTGAGATCTTCATTATTTGAATGACTCTATGGCCGTGGGGACCCATCACATTTTTGAGAAATTCTACAAAAAAAAGAAAAAAGAAAAAAGGTTTTTCCATTGACTATAGCTATAAATCACAAAATTAGCAACCACAGTGAATTTGTTGTTATATATTTTTTATTTTGATATTCATTTCTGAATAAAGTTTGTCTACTTCTAAACGTTGGAGTCACAAAAATGTTTTTCCCATATGTAAGTGTTTTTAGTTGCAAAAAGATATGCTATTGTTGCCTATTTTAATACATGTTCTGGCCAAGCAGTAATTCTTATATATCCTTAAATAAATATTATTGCAAAAACATAAAAAGTGCCTTTCCTGATTGTATTGTCATGAATTTGATCTTTGACACTTGCCAACTTTAAGGATCTCTATCATTTGGGATTTAAACATTCAGAATGGAGGTATTCTGGATCGACTCTATAACATTTACTTCTCAATGGAACACACATTCCAGTTCCTGAATCTAAAAGTAGTTCGTATTTGATTGAATGACATACACACAGTTACAGTGACATCACCATTCATTTAAAAATACAAGTCATGCCAGTTTCCTCTTTGCATCAGTGACCTCTTCTCTTACTGTCAAAGCTACTCTAGATTCCCTAGATGATTCAACAGGCCATCGTATAGTGTTCTGCACAGCTCTCACTTTTCTCATCCAACAGTTTCGCTTTCTACAATCTTGAAAAGATTTCTTACCTTTTATCTTTGTGAACTCAAGGTACCATACTATCATCTAATGTGCAAGACTGTATTTCATCTTAAGGGATGATGGATGCCAGTGTGTCTCTCACTTAGTAATCATTAAAGATATATGAAATTCGTGTGTTTTCAGATCTCTTTTAGTACTAATACAGCTTATGTTTACTCGATTAATACAAATCAAGGCAATGTGCTTTTTCCAACCTAAACCTGAATTCCAAGAACAGAGCTAGAAGACTTGGTACTTGTGAAAATATGCTAGACTCAGGATGACTGTATACTCCGTGTTGATCCAGTACAACTTGAACGGATTGGGAGGTGGAGAGATTTGGAAAGGAACTGTCATATTTGGTTTTCTATTGCTTTGATTAAGACCAAAAACAACTTTGGAGAAATGGCATTTATTTGACTTATACTTCCAGGCCATAGTTATTCATTGAGGGAAGTCAGGGTCCTACCTGGTATAGAGGGAATGGAAGAATGCTACTTCCAAGCTTTCTCAACTTGGTTTGCTCAATTTGTTTTCTTATACAACCCAGAAACTGCTCCTGGATGGCACCACCCACAGTAGGCTGGACCTCCCCCCCCCATAAATTGTTAATCAAAAAAAATACTCCCCAAGTCTGATGGAGACGAGGTCATTTTTCATTTCACATTTTCTCTTTTCAGATGAGTCTATCTTGTGTCAGCTTGACAAAAACTAACTAGCACAGGAGTGGAATAATTGGAAGAGGAAAAGCTCTTTTGTTTACTCTTTGTGAGACACTACATTTGCATGTGTGATAGAGGTAGTCTGATCTCTTCCTGGGAAGTCCCAGTTTCCATATGCACACACAAACACTCATACAGAAAGACTTACACACACACACACACACACACACACACACACACACACACACACACACAAAATGGAAAGCAGATGGGGCTCAAACATTTGTTTAAAGTCCCACTCACCAATTTCAATGATATTCTGTAATTTCTTTATAGCCTTGAGCAATTCAGGTAGTTTGATTTACTCATTTGTTAGTTATTTTTGATCACATGAGGTAGGTCTGGGGAGACAGCGTTAGGGAGAACTTATTTCTGGTGGCACAACTTCCCTCCAGCTAAAATGAAACCTATTGCTCAAATCCCAGAGATAGAACAAATGCAGAAATTTAATTTCCACAGGTGACTCAAGGCAGTGGCTAATTCATTTTTAGAGCTGTAGTAGTGCAATGTAAAGAAGCTTGCCAGAAACTTAAAATGACCCTCATGAAAACTCACTGGTTTTGATCTGGAAAAAAGAAGAAGATATTGCCCTTCTTAGGAGTTGTTTCTACCTAATATTTTTTAGTTACACAATTTTTCCAGAGGACAGAAATAGTAGGAAAATTTTTAATCATGGCAAAAACTAGCAGTAGCATTTAAAAGTAAGTTATTTGTGAAACAGTAAGATGGCCTGGGTTTGTAGAGAAATAGCTAAAGGATATAGATATTATTTTTCTGGTGTATCAGCTGAAGTTTTTCTGGGCAGACTGTCTGCTGATATCTTAATTCTGAGCCATATTATCAAAGGCTCCCAGCAAAGGTCATCAAACACACAAAGAAAACCATTTGTTAGAGACAGAGATTAGCACAAATATGCATGAGTCACGGTGTTCCTTTCGGCCTCTCCAGAGCAGCAAAATGTGTAAATTCTTCCAAAAATTATTACATATTAAGCAATAAAGTCACTCAACCTAGAAAATGTTCTACTCCTTTTTTCCAATTTCTATTAAGCTTATTCATCTTGTACTGAGTATTTCACTTTCAAAGTACAAACAAAAAGGCCCCTGAAAGGAAATGGAAAAGTGATAAGAATCTATCTTTATGACAATGGGGAAAACATATGGATTTGTTGTTTATTTTATAAGCATTGTTGGGTTTTTAGTAAACATTGGGAAAAATTATACAGAAAAAAAAAGCCCTAAAAAAAGTTGCTTTACATGGTTGGCATACAGATTACTAGGTAAAGAGTCCTTTTGACTGGAGTAAGTTTAATACTCCAATGTACAATATAAGAATTAGTACCTTTACTGACTGTGGCATCTCTCCAGCTCTCATTAAGATTTCTAATGACACTGTGTGTTTGTGTGTGTGTGTGTGTGTGTGTGTGTGTGTGTGTGTGTGTGTGTGTATTACAGCCTTGAAACAAAAGACACATAGGAGACCAGGCTACAAGAAGTAAGCGTTCCTACCACAATAATTAATTTTGCATGGCATGAGTAGAAAACAATCAATTAAGATTATCTGTGGCTAGAGATATTCAGTGGTTAAGAGAACCTGTTGCACTTGCAGAGGTCTTAGTTGCAGTTCACAACACCCACAAGGCAGCTCGCAACGGGCTATGCCTTCAATTCCAGGGAGTCAGACGTCATCTTCTGGCTTCCACAAACACCCACTGTTCACATGATATACATGCATTTTTGGAGGCAAACACACACACACACACACACACACACACACACACACACAATTTAAAATCATTTTATGAAACTTTAAAAACTAAGCTTGGTGTGTTATTACATACTTTTAATCCCAGCACTAGGGAGGCAGAGGTAGGTGGACTCCTGTGACTTCCAGGACATCTTGCTCTGCATTGCAAGTTCCAGGCCATCACATACAATGTGAGACCCTTTCTCAAAACATATACATTTACTTATTTTTAAATAAGTAAAACTTGAAACTTCCTTCAATCTACAAGGTTTTCCAGACTACTATGCCGAACCTCTTCCACAAAGGATCCTGATATTTTCTCATTAATCTAGTCAGTGTATGCCCATCATTATTCCAGAAGGAGGTACATACGCTGGGGTAAAAGAAAGGCACCTTCTTGTTCTTGATATAACTTACACTTTGTAAAAGTTTATCTTTGGTTTTTTCAGGCTGTTCTAACACAATAGTTAAGACCAGGAAACACATAAAAAATAGAAGTACATTAATAGGCAAGGCTATGAAAGCCATGCTCAGGTTTCAGATTCAGTGTCCTGTTTATGCCTAAATGGAATGTTCTGTCTCCATATTCACTTATTAGAAGTTAACGGTTTTCCTTTGGGCCTCTTATATAATGACAATGATCTCTTTCATAAAATGGCAGTTCTCTCATGACATAACCATCTCCAAAAAGTCCCACTACCTAATACCATATTGAGGATTGCATTCAAACTACAAATCAAGCAGTGGGAGGGACACAATCTGACCATAGAACTCATCTCTTTGTTGTTGTTTCTCTAAAGCAATATAAAAATATCCCATACTACTTGCTCCCCACATCTTAGATTACCTGGCATCAACTCCGAAGTCTGAAGTCCAAAGTCTTGTGTCAAAATAATATCAAACATATTTAAGTGAGACTCAAGGAACTATTCACACTAAGGCAAATTTCTCTCCAAACATGAGCCTATAAAATCACCAATTTACATGATTCTAGAATACAACAGTGACTCAGGCATATAAACCAGACTTTCCAATTGCATATAAGAGAAATAAGAAACATTAAAGATAGAACAGTTCCTAAGTCCAAAACCCAATAGGGCAAACATTGCATCTTAAGACTTGTGAATATTCTTATCTGATCCTGTGAGTCAGCTTCCAGATTCACGGGGCAGTGGCTGGATTCCCAACATCCTAGTCTCACTCTATGGTTTGGTCAGTTTGGTGATGTGTGCCTGCAGTTCTCTTAGCATAGACATGCAAGCTGATGGCTCTGTGTTTCAGGAGACTCAGAAACAGCTCTATATCAACTGCCCCCCACAAAACATTGTTCCAGTGCTGATGCTACCACGTGAAATACCTTCGACTAGCAATTGAAACTATCTAGGGCATCCTATGAAATCTAGGTGAAGGTAACCAGTCTTGCAGTTGTTGTACTCAGCGCTCCTAAACAGCTGTAGTATGTAGACTCAAACAAGGTTTACTACCTTGGTCTTCAAATGGAGACCCACTGGTGTCTACACCTTGATGTACTGGAACCATGTGGGACAGATGAGGCTTGTTAGTAATATACAGGCAGAAAGTTACAATGTTACGTAACAGCAAGTCTCAAGTTTACATGAGCAGCCTGGGCCCCTCATTCAAAACTGCTTTCACAAGTCCCAGGAATCCTGGGATGGGAGTTTCAGAATAAATATCTCCAAATAGCCTTTGAGGTTACTTTTTCCATCATCTGCTTGAACAACACAGAAGCGATCACTATGGACCTTTTGATGTATTGCCTTGGTGTTTTTTCTCAAACATGTGCTATAAGATGGGCAAAACAGACTATTTTCCAGGCCTTTCAGTTCTGTTTCCCTTTGGGTCATAAATTGCTCCTTTAAATAAGTTCTTAGTTCTTGAATTTATACCACAGGCAATCATGGGAAGAGATGTTATTCCTTAAAAACTTTGTTGAGTGATTTTTTTTCTACCTTGTACCTTACTTCACCCAAAAGTTCCTTGCCATATAACAAGAGTTGTTTTTCCTCTAGTTTTAAGAGTGCTACTCATTACCATCTGGGACTCCATCAACATGACCTTAACCCTCCACATTTCCACCAACATCCTGTTTATGACCTTGCTGGAAATCTCTAAGGTAACAGAAGCTTTCTCCAAAACTTTCCTACTCTTCTGAGCTCTCTGTAAAATTGCTTTCACAGCTCATTTGAGCAATAAAGATTTAGCAGCTTCAGAAGCCATCCACTCTTTACCAATTTCCCAGCTCCAAAGTTAACTCCCACATTTTCTGGTATTTATTACAGAACTTTAGTACCAAATTTAGTGTTGGTACCTCAGGTTTCTATTTTTAAAGCCCTGCCTTAGAATGAGTAGTATATAAACTATAAAAGAAATTCATTAGCAGTTCTGGAAGTGCAAGATCAAGGTGGAAGTCATTTTGTATCGGGTGGGGAATCATCCTTTGCCTTAAAGACCATTATAGGGAACTAATACCATTCATAATAGTGAAGTTCTCAAGGCATTGCTCCATCCTGAAGACAAATTTCTTAAGGCCATACTGGGAAGCTTCAGTTTATTAAGTTAGAATCAGTAGATCCCAAGGACTCCACATTCAACCCATAGCACAGTAGAAAGAGAAAGGAATAATCAATATAAACATATAAACAGTGAGTAAAACAGAATGTTAAGTGACACAAGACATCACCCAAGGCTCTGAGTGCCTCTTTTTCCAGCTACCAGTGCATAGTTATACACTAATTTCTACAAAACTGTAAGATCCCAGCCCACCAGCTTTGAGGAAAAAATGTTCTGTGCTATATGTTAATGACACAACTTTTGGGTAAAATTAGTGCATATATTTATAAACTGTGTACTTCATTGTGATTTTATAAAACAAAGTGTATAGATATTGTTAAATCATATAATTTGGAAAATTCACACATGAGCATTAATAGGCCAGAAACAGAGGACATACTGTTCACACTAACAACATTTGTATATGAGTGTTCTGCCTACATGTATGTCGTGCACTACATGCACGCCTGGTGCCAGCGGAGGCCAATAAAGGGCATTGGATGCCCTGAGACTGGAGTTACAGAAGGTTTTGAGCTGTATGTGGGTGCTGGGAATTGAACCCGAGTCCTCTGAAAGAATAGTGAGCCCTCTTAACTACCGAGTCATCTCTCAAGCCCCCTCTACTTTTTTTGATACTGTCAGCCTTTATTTACCTCAAAATTTTCAAAAGTTGATTTAAAATTTCAAACATATATGAGAAGAAATGACACATTCATTTTCATTTAACATTTGAGTCAAACTAGGAAACTTGAACTACTCAGAATATCCTGTCAAGCAACCTGCATTCTTTCTAAATTTTCTATTTTATTTTAGATGAAATCATAAGTACACATTAATATTATATTTTTGATCTTTGCTACAAAATTTACAAAGCTATTCTTAACAGTAAAAGTAAATTTATATTTTATAAGTGAGGCTAAAACAATCTATGTGGCTTCTGTCTCATTGTTCTCTGGCTTTATGTTACACTTATTTAAAGGAATCTACGTGTATTCACCTATTTCTGACTCCCTAGGAAAATACAGGAATGTCACTCAGAATCAAGTGGCAAAGTCTTTCATGGTGTTCTTGTCATCGATTTTATTCTGCTCAATTGCTTGCAGTTGCCTGACCTCATTTTGCCATGTCAATTGTTCTCAAACAACACTTCTATCTTACTTGGATCTTTCCAATTTGATTTTTCATATATTAATTTGATAGAGCCATTAATTTGAATAGTACCTTCAGTGTTCAGTTAGACTATTTCATAACTTCACTGACACACAAGAAATAGTCAACCGGGAAAGAAAAAGATAACCACAGAAAAAATAAATCTTATATTCTAGGTTGGATTGCATAGATGGATGAAATGCTATTGCAAATGCCCCAGGATACTTCAACTCGTTTTATAAATTAAAAACCAGTGAAAATAATTTTAAATACTGTAAGAACCATGCATGTCCAGTCACCTGCAGCAAGAGACTATAATCCAAGAAATAAACAATGCAGTAACTGCAATAAGACAGCGTCCCTGGACAGGGACTTCTGGGATTCATCTAAATAACCACTTTTCTCTTCCTGCCTCTTTAGGGTCAGAGTTGTCAAGTTATTTATTCCTACCATCCTGAGTAAGTTAAAAAGTTTCTGTGGCTTCCCTTCCTGTCCATACACTCAGCATCTTCTCAATGCATCTGCCTTAACTGCCCTCCATTTCACTATGATACTTATTTCTTGCTGATACTCCACTAACAAACAATAAAGGATAAAATATCCTGACTGGAAGATGTCTCAGCAGTTAAGAGCATCTGCTGATCTTCCAAAGGCCCCAAGTTTGATTATCAGCACCATATCAGGTTCTCACACCCAGCTGTAACTCCAGGGCCAGGTGATAAAATGTCTCTGGCCTCCACAGGCACCTGTACTTATGTGCACACACAGGCACAAACATCTAGACATAATTTAAAATAATTTAAAAAAATCTTTAAAAATTCAAATGTTGTTTCCTGGCATTATTACTGAAAAAAAATGGTGAAACTATTATTAGAAAATGTTCATAGTCATGCAAATTTCTGGTATGATATCAGCTACATATTTCAAGTTCAACAGTAGAGATCTTGCAAAGGCAGGAACATGGGATGTGAAAGCTGGCTGACTAAGAAGATTCTTCACTGGAATTTATAAGAGCTGTGACAGTACTAATGCTGACACTGTATATGAAAACTCAAAAGTCAAATATCAAAGCTGTACAGGAAATGAATATCTCTGTGTAAGTAGTCATCATACTTATTGGAGGAGTGAGGAATGGCAAAAGAACCCACATTAGAATGGAAGTTTCAAGAAAATTTAAGGCTCTTTACTTAACCTATGTTTGGTGCAGATTGACTAATTCTATTTTTTTTATTTTTTTTAGAACCACTGCTTTATAAATTAGCTACACTGAATTTAGTTCTCTAGTAGCATGTCTTCCTATCCCTTTCTCCTGGTCCAAGTTCCAGCAGCATGAGTCACAGTGGCGATTCCCCCGCAGTTCCTGATTGTAAGTTTTCCTGCCCATTGGAATTTATATGCAAACACTCAATGACATTTTTTACTTTCTCTGACTACTATGTTCTGTTGACTGTTTATGATGTCAAACACACGGCAACACATGGCAGTTCCTCGGTCAGTTCAATGCAGATCCCTCCAAAGAAATGCTGCTAATTCTATGTTCTCAAATGACAGTGTACTTCTGTGATGATATTTATGTTTATGTTTATGATGTGTTTGTGAATCATAAAAGTCTAATTTTTCTTCTCCTAATGTTTACACCAGTTTATAACATCAAACCATAAATACTTAATGGATTAATGAGAGGAGAGATGGTTGAATCAATGTATGAGTGGATATATGATTGTGTGGATGGATGCATGGATGAATGGATGGATGGATGGACGGATGGATGGATTCATGACTTCATTATAAGCCTAGAAAGCCATATTTATAATAGAATTTATAATAATTAGATTCTGTACAAAAAAACACAAGTGTTTTCCCTTAATGTAAATGGGAACATTTTTCTAATTGAAATGGATTGAATATATGTGTGTGTGTGTGTGTGTGTGTGTGTGTGTGTGTGTGTGTGTGTGTGTGTGTATACATTCAATTAGAATGTATTTGTTGAGCACTTGCTACTATAAATGAACTAGAGTATTTTGCTACTTGACTTAATTTGGACAAAATTTTAACAATGTCTCTGAAAACATATCATATTAATTGATCTTCATTTACTGAACTAGTAGAATTTATGACGCAAATAGAAAGGAAAATAGCACAAACTGAATCCTTCCTTTAATTAAATCATGGTTGAAAAAGATGCTTGGGAAATCCATTACAATCTTGCTTGCACACTATCTATTTTAACAGTAAACTGCTTATTGAAATCTTTGTAAAGTCTGGGAAATAATATGGTGAATGAGTATGTAAGGAATCATCAGATGATGTCCCCTTATGCTATAATACAGCAGGACTTGATGACTAAGGATACCCACAATTTTCACAATGAACTTTCTAAGTCTCAAAAGTCTGTAGACCGACCAAGTCAGCATGGTCCCTCTCCAGGTAAGTATGTCAATATAGCTGCTTATTTTACTAGGCTTTACAGTCCTGCTATCTCAGGATTTTGTGGTTGCTAAGCAACCTGAGCAACACTGTGGTATGCATACTTAACAAGATGGAAGCAACAAGATGTGTTTGTTGGTTTATTTATAGGAATAGAAAAGACCCAGATCCAAAATAAAATTGTTTCAGCATAGTACATGGCACTGGCTGTGTAACAATTTCCCACTTTCCTGTGATTTCACTGAGAGTATTTCTTTTTTCTGAAAAGTAAAAACGACTCTGAGACATTCCCTCACTTTATGTGAATATTTGTGCAATCATTTCTGATGGGGATAACTCATGAATATCTTAAGGTAGATTTCTGGCCCTGGACACTCATGTGAGGAATGGACTCAAGGGTCAGGACATTTGTAGGACAAAATAAGTATGAATTATTGCAATCCAATTACCCACTAGGCAAACTAAGCCATCAAGCTATATAAGTTGTCACAAAATGTACTGAGGCATTCCATTCAACTCAGGGGAGATGGGATGAAGCGCAGGAGTCTCACTCATAAAATCTTGGCTGCTTCAGGGTAATAGTTACTGATTTCACCATATTTATAGGTCACTAATGGTAAGTGATCCAGAAGAAATGGTGGCATCAAATAGTCCTTGGCCCTTGTCAAAAAAGAAAAAAACCATAGAGGATTGTAATCATAGGCCAAAAGCTAAATCCATTGTCAAAGTCATTTGCTAGCATGATATGGAAATAATATTGATACATAATAAATTGTTTATTGTCAATGTTTTGTCAATGTAATCTATTCTGTTGTACTATTTGTGGACAATCTATCCCACTGAGGAAAATGAAATATGCCTGCACACTACTTAAAGTTACAGAAAGCTAAAATAACTATTTTCACTCTTTAAAAAGATGTATTTAGTTTTCATTCATTTGCATATGTGTGAGCCTACATGGATATATGTGCACCATATTCATGTAGAAGTTTATGGAGGACAGACAAGGTGTCAAATCCCTGAAATACAGACAGTTGTCAGCTGCCATGTGGATACTGGGAACTGGATCCTGGTCCTCTGTAGAGCAGCAAATGCTCTGAACAGCTGAGTCATCTCTCCAGCACTGATTTTTTCCCCTTTGAGCACTGACAGTGAATAGACCATTAGAACATAGTATGACTCCTTTCAAACCCATTTCCTCTTTCCTTGAGATTTTCTCTTTACATGAGGCCAAGTTATTGGACCGTAATTACCCTTCCTCAGTGCATGTGTGGTATGTTTCAAGAAAGCACAGGTATTTTCCAAGTTTCTACTTTTCACCTTTGCACTCTAGTCCTGAAATACTCTTTATACAACGTGGTAAAGAAAATAACATTGTTCAGTGATATTGCTCATGATGGATATTTATTGAAGGTGCTTTACATCTGAATTTGATACCATTCTGGGTTATTTTTAGTTTTTATTTGCCAATATAATTAAAACTCCATCAAATCATGCAGAATCGTCTTTCAGTGAAGAGCATAGACAAGGACCCACCTGGAGCCTGAATATTTTCCTAAGATAATAAATACCACAGGGAAACTACAACAACACAACCAAGTAACTATTTGATATCTAAAATATATCTTATTCTTCCTTTTATTTGTCTGTTATTCTGCAGAAATGCCATTAAATACTACTTAAGCAATTCACAAAATAATTGCTCATAATCCCTAGACATGTGTGGTGTACAGAAGTCTGACACACATTGCCTGTTTTCATTAGCTTTGTGGTCAAATATTATTTTTAATCAAAAGAAAAGTGGAAGTTTTCCAGGCATAATGGTTTGCACCTGAATGTCAGCATTTTGGAAGCTGGGGAAGAAGGATTGTGATTTGTGGATAGCCTGAGTCCTATAGTGAGAGACTCTGTCAAAGTAAAATAAGATAAAGTGAAAATTTGCTACAGGAAGTGCAGCAGACTACCTCACAGGAAGAACAGATTTGAATAGAGATGCACAGGTTATCATACAAGAGTTTGAATGCTCATGACTTTTCCTGGAAATCCAGGAGATTTTCAGTTCCCTTTCACCACCTTGCACACACAGCTGCAAACGTGCCTCTGCTTATGTTAGAGCTCCCTGCTGTGCAGAGTACCACACTAATGTCCCACAATGAGCATAGAAGGAGCATTAGTCTCTGTTTTGTGGCACACTTGTCACTACCTTGCTAGTTATTAGCTTGTCTAAACCAATTTGCCGCAAGTTGCTGTGCTTGTGTGTTAGCTCACAAGGGGCTGTTTCAGTAGGGACTGACAGGTTCCCTTATCACAAGAGGTAGAGAGGGTTAGGAAGTGATTTACAGTGGGTGTTAGTGATAGGAAGGCAGTTGACAACCTCAACTTCCGTATACAGCTCCAATTTTGTCAACCAATTCCAACACCTGTTCTGGCAGTCATTCTCAGGTTCTTTATATAAATTCTTTCAAACAACCCTGCATTGTCATCCAATTCTCCATTTTAATTGTGGACTGTCACAAATGGCGTGATTTATGGCTACAGAATTCAGTAATGAATTTCAGTTTTGTACAGTAAATGTTTAAGAGTCTAATTACAACTAGATTTGTATCTGCAGACAATTAGTCTTTTGCATGATTGATTAATGAATTGATTGTTTTTGTTAAATATGTCAAGAATCTACATTTTATAATATATTTATACAATGAATTGCTTATACTTTTAAATTTATTTACATTTTTATTTGAAAATTTTCTTAATGTAACCACTCAATTACAGAAAAATTGTACTCAAGTCAAATTTCAGTGTTATGTTAAATAAAATAAAAATAGCTTATTTAAAAATTTATTATATATTTCAATTAATTATTTGGTATTGCAATATAGTTATATCATCTTCGCCTTCTCTTTCTTCCCTCCAAGCTCTCTTATTTCTCTCTAGAAAACTAACCATCTCTTTTTTCTTTAGCTGTTGTTGTATACATATGTATATGTGTGTATGTGTACACTTAAGTACATAAGTACAACCTACTCAGTCTGTGTGTTACTTGTATATGTTTTCAGGGTTGCTCATTTGGTGCTGGATATCCAGTTGGTGTGCTCTTCCCTGTGGAAAATTATTTCTCCAACTCAGAGCATCCTTTAATTGTCTTTAGTTCTTTGTGCAGGCTTAAGGCCCTATGCACACAAGGATCAGTGAGAGAGATGGGCTGGGATGACTATAGGAGCCACAGGAATGGAAAGTTTTCTGTGAGATTGTGTCTGCTTGAAATGTCAGAAGCTAAGCCCATAAATTCTCAGCCATATGGCTGTCTAAACATCAACTGAACTAGGAAGACACCAAGAGACATGCCAATGTGGACAGGGAAGCATATCATTCATAACAGCTTTATAAAATATGTAATCATTTCAGTTGTTTTCAGTTTTGTGATATATTTCTCTTTGAAAACTGATAACACATTATAGATATTTGGGGCTGTAACAAACAATCAGTGCACTGCAGTCTAATCTTGGAAACAGTCATGTTGACTAAAACAAAGGGTTGAGTTAGAACTAACTCTAGGACTAGGAAGGTGGCTCAACAATACAGTGCTCACCATCCCTGCCCCAAGCCCTGGCTCATTAGTGCCCAAAGAAGAAAACACAATCAGTCAAAATAAATAAGATCATATTCCTAACACTATAAAGAAAAACTCATAGGGGCATAAATTTTATTTTTAAAACATAAATAAATCAATATTTTCCCCATAAGAGAAAGAAAATAAATATAAGAAAAATACAATACTCGAATGTATTGTTCTAATAACAAGAGCTTCTTTTGCTCAGGTTTCTAAAATAACTAATATCTTGTAATGAATGAAAAGAAGCATATTGTTGATATGTTAATTATTATGTCACAGCTCATTCTTAATTTTTTTTTTTTTTGGTTTTTTGAGACAGGGTTTTTCTGTGTAGCTTTGCGCCTTTCCTGGATCTCACTTTGTAGATCAGGCTGGCCTTGAACTCACAAAGATCCTCCTGCCTCTGTCTCCTGAGTGCTGGGATTAAAGGCATGCACCACCACCACCACCACCACCACCACCACCACCACCACCACCTGGCCTCATTCTTAATTTTTATCACATCAAAGGAGAATCAAAACTAAGAAGTTCTCTGTTGTGTTAATGTTCTGTTTTGTATGATTCACCAGTAGAAAAGTTCATCATTTCAGGTTAAAATAAACTCTGATTTACAGAAATTGTTATTAGAAAAATATTAAATAAAATTCAGTTGCTCCAAAAAATTCTTTATACCTTTAAGTGTTAGGCAGTAAAGTATATAAACCAATCATTACATGCTGGCAATTCTACTCTTTAACATCCAGGCAAAAGTGCGGTGGGGGAGAGAGGATCAAGGGAGTGAATGCAACCAGGGAAAGCTAAAACTAATGGTCATTTGAGGAGGTCATATGACAACCTAAGAGCAGATGCTTCCTAAAATATAAACATGTATGAAGGTGATCTCAGTGAAATTGCCAAATAAGAGAGCTGGAACCCCAATTGGACACATGAAACTTGTCAACAAATGAAGCAGTCATCTAGTCAAGTTGTCAGTCAAGTGGCCCCATGGAAACCCCAAGCCACCCAGGCTATTGCCAAGGCTATTGGTTGTTCTTCACAAACTGATGGGAAAGCTCTGTTGCTGAAGACAACACCTGCATAACTCACTGAACACTGAGAAGTTGAGCTGGTGCCCACCCAGAGCCTTCACCCCCACTGACTAGTGTTCATGGTACTGGAAGGTACTCTGTATGCTACAAAAGGAGAAACACAAATATAGACCCAGCTACAAAATCTACAATCGACAATGGTGACCTACCTGCAGGAAATGCTAGTGCAATGGTGGCACAAAGCTTGTGGGAGTTACCAGCCAACATCTAATGGATTTAATGCCCACTCCATGAGATGGAACCATCTCTGACACCACTGAGGTGGCAAATAACCTAAGACTAAATAGGTCAGGGGCCTAGGGGGAAAAACAAATAATGCTGTATAATACTGTTCTTTAAAAGGATGGAAGCAATTAAATGACTCCTAACAACATTCTGTATACTCATAGATCAGTGCCTTGATCAGCCATCATCAGAGAAGCTTCTTCCTGCAATAGATGGGAACAAATACAGAGACCCACAGGCAGACAATGGGCAGAGTGTGAGAGACCCTGCAACACTCATTCCTAAATGGGATGTCTTCATGAAATCCCTCCCCTCATTGTTCAAGGAACTCTGTTTAAGAGGCAGAAAGACTGTAAGAACTAGATGGGACAGAGGACACCAAGGAAACAGGCCTTCTAGACACAGGAAGACTGGCAAATATATGAATTCACAGAGTTTGTGCCAGCATATATAGGGCTTGCACGGGTATATACTAAATGGGGTCTCAGTGCTGAAGTAAGAGGACACAAACCTCATCCCTAACCCAGAAGTTACCTCCAATTAAGAACTGTTTGCCAAGAAAAATTTGTGTTTTCTCCAACAGAGTCTCACTGGGGATAAAGACCACTTTCAAGGCCAGGCCCCATACCCAGAATTAGACGACCAACACAAAATGAACTCAATTGCATCTTTGGGGATTCTTTGTCTCATAATTTTTATGGCATTTTTAATATTACAAGTTTTGTCTTTTAATGAAATTTCTGTGTCTGCAAATGTGTGTGTCTCTGCATCTTTATGTGTTTCTCACGCTTTTTCTCTGGCTCCTTTTTTTCTTTTTCTTTGTTTGTTTTATCCCATTCTGATTTGCTTATTTTTGTTTTATCTTATTTTATTTTATTACTATTGTTTATACATATGTTTGTTTTCTAATACAAGGCAGAGAGGGAGTTGGGGAGGAGAAACCATAATCAGAATAAATTGTATGAAAAAAATCCATTCTCAATAAAAAGAAACTTGGAAAAAGTATGGGTTTTTTGTTTTTGTTTTTATTTTACCTTTTCTACTTTCAGAAGATACTATGAGGTGTTCCTTTCAGCAGCCTGGATTTCCTTCCTCTGTATTTCACACTGTGGAGCTGGGAAGGAAGCAGTATCATAGGCTACTGCAGACATTATGTGCCAGAGTTGCTTCCTAACAGTTATAAGGAACAATTTCTGGATGTAGACATCTAAAAGTCATGAACATTGCAATCTACCGAGATTAATTTCCAAATCCTATGCTTGATGCCACATTTTGACAGGAGGCTCTGTGCTTTCATTGACAGTCATTGACCCTGGGTGTAACTGCTTGTCTTTGTATGACACAGGAGAGGTCTGTATGCCATGAGGAAACAAACACAAAAATCATCTGCTTACTCCAGAGTTTGCAACCTATTTACATCATCTGAAATAGGCAGGACCTTTTCTTTTGGTAGCAATGCCATATTGGTTTAAATGAAGTGCTGTTCCCTTAAAGGCCTTCAAAATAAATCTTGTGAAAATGTTGCTAGCCCTACAATTGGTAAATGGATTCTATACAACAGTCCAAGTGATAAATGCTACTAATCACACGATTGGAAGCTGGTGTAATCTTTAAAGGGTGGGACCTCTTAGGAAGAGGTTAGGCCATTGGTAACATGCACTTGTAGGGAATATTGGAACCTCAAACACTGTCTTCTGTATGTTTTTTTGAATATCACTGGGCAAACAGTTTTGCTTTACTATAAAATTCCTGCTGTTAAGTATAGATACAGACTCAAAAGCAATGAGAAAAATGTCAATGGGATGAGACTTCCAAAAGGATGCTCCCAAATAACTCTTTCTTCTTTTTAAGTTGATTATCTTAGTTTTTGTGACAAAAGCAGAAAGCTGATTAATCACTGGTTAATTGATGAAATGTGTTTTTATTTAATATATTAATGTTCTCTCCCTCTCCTTGGAGGGGGCAGTTAAATGCAGAAGAAATTAGCGTGAGGGGATAATAACTTCCTTTAGGATGCTACTGTTATTTTATCTTTCTAAGAATTTTCCATCGCAGATTTACTACAAACGTTTGATGAGCCTCATTTCCTCCATATGTAGAGAGCCAGTTTCTGGAGACAGCTCAGACTTAACATGATACTGGAAAGAGCTGTCCAGTGGCTGAAGATGGCTTAACCAGAGAGAGTCAATGGAAAGCACTGGGGCAGTGTTTATGCTTTAGAGGTAAGGCACATGCCTAGTATTCACAATGCACTGGGTTCTATCCTTGGCATGAGTTAAGAAAAGAGAAAAGAGTGAAAATACTCCAAGTGTGGAAATGAGCAGCTAACAGCAGGTCAGGCAAGCTATTCAATAGGAGAGCAAATTCAGAAAATGTTAGCATTCTAATGAAGATCATTCAAACTTACATGACCATAGAAGCAAAGTCTTAACCCTCATTGCAAAGTTTTTCTATAATACCTTTGGTTTACTCTTATGCTTAGATTACTATGTATTTATTCATCCATATTGATCTTTCTAGAATTCAAGTTGTATTAAGCAGGGACATTTTCAATTTAATTAGTGGTCTCTAGTTCCAAAATAGGGTTTAACCTACATTGATGCTAAACTCATGCCCAGTGAATTATTGAATAGTTGATACATGTTAAGTTAGGACAATTTAATCTCGGAATAATCCTCCACTGAGATGTAAACTGTACCCTACACAGGGGTATCTCACCTGCATTTGACAGTTTTTAACTGCAAAGAGAATATTATTAGTGCTTTCTTCAGGGAGCTTATAGCCCCTGGCACCATGTGAATGACAGATGTAGAGACCAGTAATATACTGCAGGCAGATCTAAGCAACACACTTGGTACAGAATTGCGTTAAAGTGGCAACATAACCAATGCCTTGCAGTAGGAAAAGGAGATTTTATTTCAGAATGGAAGCAACAAGAATGAAGGAGTCTTATAAAAGAGCATGATTAATCTCACTTGAATTTTATCCAAAGTAAACTTCATTTTGAAGTTACGTTAAAATCTTACATCAAAGAAAATACTTCCGATTTTTATTATTGATCACAGCTCAAAAGGATTCCCATTGTAAATGAACCCATGACTGCATTTCTAAATTGTTTCCCCCATACATAATCTTCCTTTCCTTCCAGAAAAAAAATAATTCAGAAACAATTCAAAACAATACAAGGACTTACTGAAGAAAACCACGGAATATTTCAATACATGAAGTTATATAGTGGAAGTATCTCAACATAGCAGCCAAAGAAAACCATTAAACAGAGAATTAATCCAAGGAAAACTGTGTACAATGAAGGCTCCGGGCAGTTTATAGTCTGATGTCTGTATATGCATCTACTTTAGGAAAAGGAATGTGGCTTACTGACTAACAATAAATAAGGCTACTGACATTCTTCTCTTCTGCGCTTCAAGTCTCCTTTGTCTTGTTCTTTCCTCTCTTTTCCTCTCTTCCCTGCCCTCTCCCTCTTTGACATTTTTAATCTTCTTTTTCTTTTCATTCTTTTTCCTGCTCTTTGTGTGCGTGTGTGCGTGCGTGTGTGTGTGTGTGTGTGTGTGTGTGTGTGTGTGTGTGTGTGTGTGTATGTCTACTCTCTTTCTGTCATCTCTACTCCATCGTTAACTTTTATAAACCTAGTTGAATTTTAATAGAGTTAATTTAATTAAAAGCATACATTGAAGAGTAAAACCACCAAGCAAATATTGTTTATTTTGTTCAACTCCACAAACATAATATTGCTCAACTCCA
>CABHPR010118674.1:19416-31817 GCA_902168415.1 Peromyscus melanophrys | reverse complement strand
ACCTGCTGTGGGATGGTCTGTATGTCAAACATGTTGCTTATTGGTCAATGAATAAAACACTGATTGGCCAGTGGTCAGGCAGGAAGAAGTATAGGCGGGACAAGGAGGAGAGAAGTCTGGGAAGTGGAAGGCTGAGCCGGAGACACTGCCAGCCGCCGCCATGACAAACAGCATGTGAAGATGCCGGTAAGCCACAAGCCATGTGGCAAGGTATAGATTTATAAAAATGGATTAATTTAAGATATAAGAACAGTTAGCAAGAAGCCTGCCACGGCCATACAGTTTGTAAACAATATAAGTCTCTGTGTTTACTTGGTTGGGTCTGAGCGGCTGTGGGACTGGCGGGTGACAGAGATTTGTCCTGACTGTGGGCCAGGCAGGAAAACTCTAGCTACAGTCAGAGGTCATCTTTGTGGCATCAGGTCTATGAATTTCAGGGATCAAACTCAGGTCGGCAGACTATGCTGCAAGCTCATTCACCCAGGAGCCTCTGTCTGGCCCCAGCACACCTAGTTTTTTTTTTTTTTTTTTTTTTTTTTGGTTTCTGGTTCTTATAATGGAAAGGCAGGAGGTGTAATCTATGGGAATCTCACAAGTTAAAACTTGGTCACACTTGTTCCTTTTGAGTTGGTGATCTTCCCTCAGGGCAGAGGGAAGATGCCATTATCTTCACGAGTTAGACCTCAGTGATGGGACAGCACTCAGTAAATGCTCACGAGGCTTGCTTGCCTGCTTGGAATGTAACAGACGCCTGTGAAAGTGTCTACCAAGTAGGCGTGTGACATTCAGGCTATTCGGTGAGTGTTGTACCCAACATTCCAGCTTTAACAGCTTCTGCTTTGTGCCTCAAGGACAGTTACAAAAGAATCTCAGAGGTTCCTTTTTCAAAAGGCCCAGCTGCATAGAGAGTGGGAATAGCTAAGTTACACTACTCTGCCACCACCTCGGCTTTGAATGTAATGTCCCTCACTTGGGCTTGACCAACCCAAGGAGGCTCCAGCAGACACAGCAAGGCCGTTGTGGAGAAGCGGCAAACTTAGTTCTCCTGAGCATGCTGACAGAAAAGCGTCGTTCTCAGGGGGAGAAGACACCCAGGTTGATGTGTGTGTGTCGAGGCCAGGTTCTGCACTGTTGGAGCAGACAAACCTGAGACAGATTTCTCCTTCCTTCCACTTTCCTTCCCGACAGAGAGGAGAATTCTCACACTGGCTCTCTAATTGCAACTCACACAGCCTGGGGAGGCTACCGCTTCCCAGTTTGTGATAAGAATTTAGGTTCACTGATTCAAAGGCCCTTAGCTTGGGAGGTCTAGGCCCAGGTCGGGTAACCTGATACCGTTGTCCTGACAACTGACATGCTGTCAAACTGCCTTCCTGGTATTGATGTTGATAGCCACAGAGGGTGCTGCCCTCCACCTTGGCCAGAGAGAAGCGTCTGTCTGCTGTGGTCAGCAGTTAATGTTGAGGCCCATCACGGGTCAAAGGGCAGGGGACAAATGGCTTCTGAGTGCTCAGTCCTAGATGGCACATCAATAGCCACTCTAGCCCTTCATCCGGAACTCAGGGAACTCCCCACAAGAGGGGCAGACAGAACGCAAGAGCTAGAGGATGGGGAGGAGCGCCGTGAAACGCTGTCTTCCAGATGGGACGCGGCCATTAAACTCATGAACTCACGGCAGCTGGCTTTACCTGACAAGATCAGCGAACAGTCCGACGGCAGCATTAACTGGACTTCGTGGATTTAAAAATAAATTTTGTTTTAAAAAGAGAGGGCATGAGTCAGGGAGGGAAGAGGAATGTGTTGGGGAGATTGGGAGGAGAGAGTCGGGAGAAGGCGATCAGTAGGCACTGTTTAAGTGTATGAAGTTGTCCAAGAATTAATAAAAGATATTCTATTAAAAAAAAAGTTTGAGAGCAATCCCCAGCCTGGGTTAGAATGGTCTTCATATACTCCACCTTCCCAATCTGGATCCCCCCTGCATATCTGACTCTCTGTGGCTCACTGTCCTTTTCTGATGCCTCATGGCTTTCCACCCTAAGTCTCTGTCATGGGTTCCCTCTCCCCAGATCTTCCCAGCCTCCTCTTCGGTTTGCTCTTGATCTCCAGTATCAGGGACTGGGGAACGCCCTCCGCCCATCACTGCCTTCACCCTGCCCCTAATTCACTTTCAACATTGTATTGCGTTTTCTTCGAAGCGTTTTTTCACAGGGTGTAATTAATGAGATCCTGTATTTGTCTGGTTTCTAGACCAACAGTGGAATGTAAGACCTGCTGGTGGATGCTGAGACTCGGGTCTCCCTTTACTGGAGCTCCCAGCTAATCGACGAACAAGAGGCATGTTCATGTGCCAGCTGAGTCCTTTCAGGTGCTGGAATTTGCCTTTTGGGCCTAAGAATTTGGACCCTCTGCTTGGCTTTGAGCTTATCATTTCCTTTGCATTTGTAAGTGTTCCGGGTCAGTGTCCTTGGCCCGCCCTGCTTCCTGGGATGGTCCAAGTCCACCTGCCGTTAGGGTCTGATGTTTACTAGGGTCCATTTTAACTCCCCAAAGTGCTCCAGCTTGGAGGATAAATTGCAAGGTCTCCTACCAAAACTTCACAACGATACCTCTCCCTCAGTTTCCTTCAGAGTTCTCTCAACTTTGATCACCTTTTTTTATAAATAAAATAAAACAATAAAAATAAAAACATATAGTACACCTATTAATTAATTTGAGATAGGGTCTCACTATGTACCTCTGCTGGCCTGGTCCTCACTATATAGAGTAGGCTGGCCTTGAAATCAGACAGATCCGTCTGCCTCTGCCTCTTGTGTTCTGGGATTAAAGGCGTGCATCACCATGCCTGGCCTTAAAGAGCTTTTAAGATGTAAAAATACTCATGATCCTAGTCCCTAACGCTTGTTTTTTTTTTTTTTTTTTTTTTTTTTTTGGTTTTTCGAGACAGGGTTTCTCTGTGTAGCTTTGCGCCTTTCCTGGAACTCACTTGGTAGCTCAGGCTGGCCTTGAACTCACAGCGATCCGCCTGGCTCTGCCTCCCGAGTGCTGGGATTAAAGGCGTGCGCCACCACCGCCCGGCTTGTTTGTTTGTTTGTCTATTTGTTTTGTTTTGGTTTTTTTCTTTGTTTTTCAAGACAGGGTCTCTCTGTATAGCCCTGGCTGTCCTGGAACTCGCTTTGTAAATCAGGCTGGCCTCGAACTCACAGCGATCCGCCTGCTTCTGCCTCCTGAGTGCTGGGATTAAAGGCGTGTGCCACCACCCCCTGGCATTTGTGAAAATTTCTTAATGCCATCTTATTGGTACAAGTTATCAATTTCTAATGATGAAAAAAAAGACCATCTTAAAAAAATAAAAAAAGAGGACCTTACATGTTCTTTAAGACTAGCCTGGGTAGCTTTGTGATACCTTGTCTCAAAAATTTTTAGTGTAGAGGGGAAAAAGACCAGGGGTATAGTTCAGTGGTAGAGTGTTTACCCTACATGTATAGGCCCTAGGCTCAATCCCCAGTACCAGGGGAAAAGAAAAATGTATGAGACTCAAAATGTCAATCACCTTGAGGTTGAGAAACCCTGCCTTGATGTGTATTATTTTCGTCATCAGAATAGAACATTAGGTCATTTTCATTTGGCTAGGAAAAATGTGTGTAAGCCTTCTGTGCACAGTCTTTGCCCACTTATTGATAGGTGTCTTGATGTTTTTCTTTCAAAAGATGTTCTTTCTCGGTACACATATTAAATCTTCATATATTTAATTTAATGCAAATATTTTCTTCAAAAATATCATCAGCCTTTTGGGTTCCTGCCTTTACATCTTCTCAATAAAGAGGCATTTAAACTCTAGGCCTTACTCACTTAACTCCTCTTAGGGTCTCTTGCTGTTGTCGAATGTTCTAGAACTAAGCAGAGTCTTGCTGGGCAAGCATTCTGGCCATGGGTCTACTTCATGGCTTACCCTTTGCAAAATTACAGATGGGAACAGCAAAACCAACCAACCAACCAAACAACAACAGCAAAACCCCCCAAAAAACCAAAGCTCAGAAAGCTTTGTACAAAGCAGATGCAGGCTGGTAGGGAGGCAAGAACTCGGGGTCCTTGGGTGTCCCTAAGAAAAGACACTGATTTCCTCACTGGTAACATGACAGGTTGGTCTAGTTTCCTTTTTAAATATTTTGATCCTGTGAACGAGATAGTATGGCCATAATTCTTAGCATTTCCTCTAGAAGCCATTATGTGAACCCATGGTGAGACCCTCCGTGGAAAGACAAACTGAAAGGACCTTTGTGGTGATATACTGTGTACCACAATAAAACTTACTGAGGATGAGAGGGCAGAGCCAGCAGCCACTTAAAACTTCTTACCTCTACAAATCCTCATATTCCTGTCTCCACCTCCCTAGTGCTGGGATTAAAGGCCTGCGCCACCACCACCCGGCTCTGTTTCTCTTTTAGACTGGTTCAGTCTCTTGTAGCCCAGGGTGGCCTTGAACTCCTGATCTTCCTACTTCCTCCCCCCAAGGACTGGGATTAAAGGCGTGTGCTACCACTGCCTGACCTCTATGTTTAATATAGTGGCCAGCTTTGTCCTCTGATCCCCAGGCAAGCTTTATTGAGGTACGCAATCTATCACCACAGACCTTTATCCCATGGACCAGTCCATTCCTGTGGGAAGCAGGGATCACACTGAGGAGGCACTGAGGATGGCCTCCTGAGGACACCTGTTAAACGGGGTAGCTGTTGGCTTATGACCTGGCACCCACAATCCAGTTTAGACAGGCATTGTTCAAGTGTGGGTACCTCCCAACCCTAACACACCAACCCATCATCCTTGGGTAAGCAGTTGGGGTAGTTAAATTGCCTTGACACGTTCTTCCTCTACTCAAATAGCCGATGTGCAAAGACTGGAACTATTTCTGATTGCTTACACAGCACATGTTCATCATAATAAAACTGCAGAGTACCAGGAGTGAGGCAATTACCCAAGCCCAGTCACCCACGAGTAACCACTATTAGTATTTTGGAGACTGTGCTTCTAACCCCCAACCCACAGGCTTTACATTAGCAGATGGTGCTCGGCACACTCCTCAAGACTTGCTTGTTTAACTCAATTCAGTCTCATAGACATCTTTCTAAGTCTACAGACATAGATCTCCACAGTCATGTTGAGTGCCAGCCTCAAACTCTATTGTATAAATGGATCACAATCTGATCAATACCCTGTTCTTAACCAGCTACCTAATTTTATGGCATCCATAATGTTTGCAGTCCACAGATACCCATGCTTCAAGCATCCTCATCTATTGTCTTTGCCTTACACGTTTATAAGTGGAAGTACTGTCTCCAAAGTTTATTCTCATGTACAATATTAAGGCAACACAACCTTCTAAAAATGGATACATGTATCACACACACACACACACACACACACACACACACACGAGAGAGAGAGAGAGAGAGAGAGAGAGAGAGAGAGAGAGAGAGAGAGAGAGAGAGAGAGATCGATCTTTACTTTTTTGATGAAGCCTAAAGATGAGCTGGGAAAAATAAGAATTTTGGAGGGCATTGCTTAAACAGTAAAAAGTAAACTCAGCTAGTGATCCAAAAAAGATACAAATAGTGTGTTTAGTGGTTAGGAAGGAGCGCTCTGAAGTTCAAGCTGTATAACCTTGGGCAGATTACTTAACACAAAGGATTTTTTTTCCGATCAGATGCTATATTGCTGGTAGGGCACCAAACGCACAGAACCTGACCACGGCCAGGTGTGCAGTCACCACACTCTTCAAAAGAAATTCAGAGGGATAGAGATACTAGAGAGGCGTCTCTTTTCCAGAGATGATTCACTGACTTCATAGTGCACTTTTAAAAGGTAGAATTAGCCAGAATATCTCTTCGTGTTTTATTCTTTTACAGATCTTTGAATTCTTTATGCTAATAAACCTTAGGGCACAGTCTCCCAGAATCAGACAAAGAACTGTGGAAATGGTAGAGGACCCTACGGAGCCACCCCAGCTGGCCAAGAGCACCGTCTTTGGGAACTTCTCAATTATCTAATTTTCCTCTAACTTCTCCTCATTTTTCATGATATTAACTCAGTTTACATGATTTTTCTGTCTTATGTGATATTAAACATTACAAATATCTCTGTCCTGAACTGTGGTGAGATTCCTTCAGGAGCCTATAGCAGCCAGTTACCTGGCTCATCTCCTTTGAAAGGAGCACTGGGTACTCGGGTTTCCAGATCTGACATCGGCACTCAGACTACCTTGCTTCAGGTCGCCCTCGGGACAGATCTCCCGGGCTGACAACACTCTTTAGGATTACTCTGCTGACCACCTCCCACCTCCTCTACTTTGAGCCTTCTTGTGACTAATGTTTCTAAATTGATCTCCGACATTGACTGAAAGGTCCCTATGCTGGAAGGTGCCAGAGAGCCTCCAGCGGTGACAGATGACCTGCCATGGGAAAATGACTAGCCATCCCTTATAGTGTTTCATCTCATACCATGGACCTGAGGGTCACTCAAATCTCAATGATAGTTGCCCATTGAAAGGACAGAGATAAAAAGGGATTAAAAGTGGAAATGATGCCCCCCCCCCTTACAACTTCAGTGTGACTTTTTGGAAATAGACAACATCAGTAAGTTTGGGTAATCCATTTGAAACTTGCATGTATGCTTTGCTCAAACAGGTTTAAAAATGTGGTTCGGAGCTGGGCAGTGGTGGCACAAGCCTTTAATTCTAGCACTCGGGAGGCAGAGGCAGGTGGATCTCTATGAGTTCGAGGCTGGCCTGGTCTACAGAGTGAGTTCCAGAATAGGCTCCAAAGCTACACAGAGAAACCCTATCTCGAAACCCTCCCCCCCAAAAAAAATGTGGTTCAGAGTAAACTAGATGCTATATTTATACTTTTCTAACTTAAGAGTCTGGGAACTTGGGGCTGGTACGATGGTTCAGTGGTAAAGGTGCTTGCTGCCAAGACTTATGACTTCAGTTCTGTCCCCAGGACCTGCACAGTGGAGGGAGAGAACTGACTCCTTGGGTTGGCCTCTGACCTCCACACATGGTGGCATGCCTGCGCCTTCCCCCCATGATAAGCAAACAAACAAACAATAAATAACTGTAATCTAGAAAATTTTAAAGAGGAGCTGGGCAGATGGCTCAGTGGTTAAGGGCGTCTACTGCTCTTGCAGAGGACCTGAGTTCAGTTTCCATCTCTATGGCTCACAGTTCCATGGGGTCAATACCTCCTTCTGTCTTTTGTGGGCACTGGTACTCATGTACTTATGCTTACGTGTGTGCGTGCGTGTGTGTGTGTGTGTGTGTGTGTGTGTGTGTGTACACACACACAACTTTAAAAAATCTTTTAAAGTATTTTAGAAGAGGAAATGATAGTCTTTCTACATTGAAACACAACTTACTTTAACAGTTCCATAATAGTCCACTCAGAATGAACTATAATTTATTCAACCACCCTTTTTAAAAAAATAACTTATTTAAATTTATTTTATGTGCATTGGTGTGAAGGTGTCAGATCCTCTGGAACTGGAGTTACAGACAGTTGTGAGCTGTCATGTGGGTGCTGGGAATTGAACCCAGGTCCTACTGAAGGAACAGCCGGTGTTCTTAACTGCTGAGCCATCTCTCTAGCCCCTCAACCACCCTTTCACTGCCCAGCCATGTACAAGTTCCTGAGTTCAGTCCTCAGTACCACCACACCAAAACAAAAACCAAGAGAAAAAAACAAAACCCAGCAGAGAACTGAGTCATCAATGGTGTGCTCATGAACAGATTCCTAGATGGCAAACTGCTGGGAGACAGGGAAGGTGTCATCTGAGGGGGCCTGGTCACCTGGTCATGCTGCCGTCTGATGGGCTGTAGCCACTGGTCCTGCTAAGGGAATGTGATGCTCACTCTCCCCTCTCCCTTGGCCATTTCCTTTGTCAGCATTATCTTTCACCCCGTCACCCTAATTGGCATTTTCCTGAGGAGGCCTGCCACATCTTCACATATTTAAGTACATTATATTTCTCCCTTTCTGTAAGTTTGTAGTCACTGTTCATTTTTCTGTGAGATCCATCTCTTTCCTGGTCAAAGAGCTTTCACAGATGCAGTAAATGTGCCTTTCTGGCTCACAAGCTCTCTAGATAATTTCCTCCCTGTTTTCCATTTGCCTTTGATTTTGCATATAGTGTTTTGAGCTAAGTAGACTTTTGAGATTGGGGGGGGGGGCTCGCTATGTAGATGAAGCTGGTCTCGAACTCACAGAGATCCACCTGCCTTTACCTTCTGAGTGCTAGGATTAAAGGCCTGTGCTACCATGCTCAGCCAATTTTTTTTTCTTTTTTGATGTATGTACAAATCATATTTGTATATCAGTATTTTACTTTATGATTTTCTATTTTATTTGAAAAATTTTTATGCCAAGATACATTTTAAAATCTCCTATTTCCCCATGAGACACCTTTAGTTTCCTTGAAAAATATTTAATCTGTCTATGTGTTGTATAAGGAATGAGGGACCCAGTCTTTTGCTTCCTCAAGTAATTAGCCAGGTGTCCCATCTCTTATTTATTGAATAATTCAACTTTTCTGACCGGGTGGAAATGTCATACTAGTTGTTTTGTGTTCCGTCTGTGTCTTGGAAATCATCACATACATTTCATAATTATGAACAGAATCACAAATACGTTTTGTATGGAGTTAATCAATGCTGAGATCACTGTAACATGGTTGCCGCAGGAGGCTCCTCCCACCTCTGTCGTTTGAAAAGCAATCAGTGCTCCATGCTTGATGACAGAGCGAATACTCAAAATGCTAAATGGTAAGCATCTTATACTCTCACAGGAGAGGCTAGGCTCTGGGAGCTTTAAGACAGATAATAGTGCCAACGGGAAACAGTCAGAAAACACTGGCAGCCCGGCGTATGTGAGGCTAGGACCCCAAGATGAACCCCATGTGTCCCTTACTTGATATATTCCCAGTAACCCATAAACCCTGATTTTCAAATTCTTGGTGGATGAACCCTATGGCCGGAAGAAGGTTCCGGAACCTTGCACGTAGAGAAAGCATGGAAAGGAGTTAAGGGCAAACTGAGACTTGAAACTGAACTCACCGGAGGAAGCAGGGGCTTTTCTCTCCGAACCACACATGTATTTAAGAGGGTGATGGAGAGGGGTGACGGTCAGCAAGAGGACACGCTGTGGAGCTCAGACCACAGCCAAACTCTCGTCTGCGTGGTGGCAACTGTGTCTTGCTGCTAAGAGCTCCCACCCGAAGCCTCGGAGCTCTTGGTTATCGTGACAGCAGCCCACAGACTTGTGGTGCAGCCCCTGAGTCCTGTTCACTGGGCAGAACACGAAAGCACAGTACAGTGCTCCAAAGAAAGGAGCGGGAAAGAGTTTAGATACAAGGAAACTGGGGTGCTGTGGGAGATTGAGGCTGGGACATGGACATGATGACCCCATGACCCTACCGACCCACAGAACACCAGAGATTACTCGACTGCAGTCGTAACCAGGACCATCATCTAAATGTTTTGTTTCTGCCCCTTGTCTTCCTAAGACAGGCAACTTGCCAGCTCAAGGACCTCCCCTGAGGAGCTGGGCAGAGACCAGAGGGCTGAATTTACAGGGAGGCAGCCTGGAGCTAGAGACAGGGAGACTCTCCTGCTCCTGTGTCAGGAGGGAGGCAGCACTCTGCTACTAGAAGTGAGCAGGTGTGCACTGGGAGGGGGGGGGGGGGGGGCTTCCACAGGAGGGGTGAGTACTGCAGAAGACTCTTGGGCCTCAAATGTGTCTGAGCTTTACAGCCATTAAGGAGTCTCTCAGCACTGTGGAGAAAAAATACATACATGCACATACACACACAATACACATACACAATATATACACACACAACACACATAATAGTACATATATACGTACAGGGAAAATACATGTGTGCCTTATTTAGAAAAGTATACATATGTGCATGTATATGCCTGCTTCATCTCAGTTTTCATGCTTCTTATACTATTATTACAAGTCTGGTTGCACGGAATCTTTTGAGTATTTACTGCATGCCAGGCACCACACTGAGTGTTTCATCTGCACTCTCTCCGTAGGCAGCAGTTCCTGCCATTTCCCACTGAGATAAGGGCCCGAGTCTAAGGCTCATGAAGAACATACCTGGGCTCAGTCACACACACAGCAAACGGCAGAGTGGCCGTTCAAGCCTGGCCCTCCCTGTACAGAGAGGCTGCACCCAGCTTTCTTCTTTTAATGTTTGCGAACTTACAAAGCTTGTAGGTGCGTGTCCACTCACCCAAACAAAGAGGGTTGTATCCCATTTTTAAGTGTGGCTTTGTTGCTTTAAGGACTATTAAAGAACCAGACTCAGGTGGGAAATGTCAGCTTAAACTAATGAAACTGCTGTGAGATGTTAAGCCTTACGGGAGTCACTGGAAGTGGATGAGTAGCCGGGTCCCAGTCTGTACTGACTGCTGTTTATTCTTTTTTTTTTTTTTTGTCAGTTTGATATGTATTGTCAACTGAAAATGGTGTCAGCATGAGAGTATGTTAAGTACCTATCAAGCAAAACATAAGCGCAGCAGAGAGGTTCGGACATCCCGTTTTCGGTTTCTTTAGAGCTAAAAGAAGAGCTCCCCCTTTTTGTCTTCTAACACCACGTAGTACTTATTCTTGTGTTGGATGTGTACGTGTGTGCGGTGTGTGTATGTGTGTGCTTGTATGTGGGCATACATGTGTATGGGTGCACGTGTGTGTGTGAGGCCCCAAGCTGATGTCCGTGTCTTCTTCTCCAATCACTTTCTAACGTCTGTATTGAGTCAGGATCTCTTGCTAAATCTAAGGCTTGCTCTTTTTCACTAGACGGGCTAGCCAACTTGCTCTAAGAGTCTCTGTTTCCACTTCCCATGAACTGGAATTACTGCAGGCTGCCATGCCCATTAGGCTCGCTCTCTCTCTCTCTCTCTCTCTCTCTCTCTCTCTCTCTCTCTCTCTCACACACACACACACACACACACACACACACAGGGGCTCTCTGAAGTTCTGGCTATCCTGGAGCTCACTATGTAGATCAGGCTGGCTCAAACTCACAGACATCTGCCTGCCTCTGCCTCCTGCCCATTTGGCTTTTATGTCGGTTCTGGGAATCTGAACTCTGACCCTCATGCATACATGACAAGCATTTTGCCCACTGAGCGGTTTCCCCAGCCCCGTATTACTTATCCCTGATAAGGTTAAAGCAGTCCATTACCGTGCTAAACATCTGTATCACCAGCTTAGTTGGTTTTGGTGCTTATTGCGCTTTTACCATCGACGGAAACTTCTAGAATCTTAGCAGTATGGGAATATTTTAGGAGAAAGTGCAGGAAGAAGGATGCGACGGAGAAAGAATGGTTGAGCAAGAACACAGTGAATGGGGCAGACTGTAAAGAGGGAACAGGTTGGGAACGCTGTGCCCAGCAAGGACTGAGGGTGTCTGGCCCAGGCTGTGGGCCTCCCAGGTGGGGCAGCAGCTCATCTCCTCCCTGCTAGAAGAGTTTGAGAATATTGGCCACTCAAGCAGGATGGTGATTGTCCCAGATAAGTGCCCAGAAATTGTGTGTTTCATAGCCCCTAGATACATCATTAACAATGGGAAACTCAACACAGAACCTTCAGGATGTTCAGGAAAAAAAAAATAAGGGCAGCATCATTGACCCTTTGCTCTCAAATGCAAGGGCATTTGGGTGGCAGACAGGCTGCCTTCTGGAGGGATGAGATGTGTGGTCCTGAAAGACTGTCCGTCCCAAAGCCAAACTTAACATCTGCCTTCCCCTGAGCAGCAGTATTTTGCTAATGGTGACTCAGGATGATGCTCTCTCTGCTGTCCCTTTCCGAACAGGTGATTCCGCCTCTCATCAAGCCCCGAGGCTGCCAGCATCCCACTCATGTACCCTTGCACTCTCCTGGGTTGGAAAGGCTCAGCCTCTCTGCTACTGAATGTTTTAATGCATGCATAGGAGAAGAGAACCTTTCCTCCCCACCTCGCCCCTGCAAGTCTCATCCTGCATTTACTCTCCCCATGTACATAGCTCCCCCACAGCCTCAGCATCAAAGCTGGGTCTCACAGCCCCACTGGTGTGGGATGCAGAGTCTAAGGCGCAAGAGCATGCTAAGAAGGCTGGGTACTCACCAAGTGCAGGGTGTCGGCTTTCTGTGTCTGCCTCTGTCGGCTCTTCTGGGCAGCAATGCGGTTCTTCTCCCTCCTCTGAACTTTCCTCACATCATCGGATGAGTCCTAGGAAGCAGTGATAGCAATAACTAGGTATGTCCATCCCTCTCTTCTAGTCAAAACAGGCTGTTAGAGAGTTTAGCTTGCTCCTTCCTTCCTTCCTTCCTTCCTTCCTTCCTTCCTTCCTTCCTTCC
>CABHPR010118674.1:0-18471 GCA_902168415.1 Peromyscus melanophrys | reverse complement strand
TGTGTGTGTGTGTGTGTCTGTGTGTGTGTGTGTGTCTGTATGTACCTTATCGGTGTTCTTTTTGCTGTTTTCTTTTCTTTACAAACTTGGATGAGCATCCACTATGTGCCAACTTCTGTACCAGCGCTTTCAGAGACGCTATGATACGACTCCCCAGCTCTCTGAACAGGTACAAGTCATTTCTATTTTACACGGGATGAAGCTGAAGGTCTCCACACTAGTCCCTGAGCTCATGGCCATCCAGGGGTATGGCATCCTCTGGTGCTGATTCTAAAGCCTGAGAATCTCCACCAGCAATTTTCTTGTGCTGTGCCCTTGGGCAGAGGCGCCCCCCCACCCCCATCTCTTCTTTCCTTCATCTCCTTCACTGTGCAGCCATCTTGAGACCTTCCTGGTTCTGAACATGATGCCTGCTACAAATGAGGCACCAAACATAAGTCTATGAATCAAGGTGGAGGCCGCCTGCTTTAGTGAGTTACTTGTAGGGACTTTAGAAGACAAAGTGCTCTTGGGGTGCTCTCTACATCTGTCCTATAGAAGACCGGGGAGGTTATAACGCTCCAGCTTTGCCCCTGATACTGCAGGTCAGTGGAGCTGCTAAGAGAAGCCCTTTGGCAACCCCTCCCCTGTCAGAGGGGTCACAGATCCTGGGGCCAGGCTCTGATTCCCCTTCCTTCTTTATTCAAAACTTCTAGGTCGTTCTAACAGGTAGACATTGGGTTAGAGAGAGCAAGGAAGCTCTCTTCCCATAATGCCGCAGGGGACTAGGTTACCATGGAACTGTGAGTAATTTCCTCCCTAAGAAGAGTATGGTACCATCTTCCAGGCAGCTGAACCGCTCTGATACCATTGTGAGCAAGGGGATGACTGTTTTCCTCTAGAGGTCTTCACCAGTGAGGTTTTTTGGTTAGGGGCTTATGGTAGATGTGGCAGCCGATGATCACTTACGACAGATGTGACAGGGGATGGTTGCATACTTTTATTTTGGTTGCAGCATTTTGCAAGCCCTCTGGCTATGTGCAAGGCAAGCACTCTACCGTTGAGCGATAGCCCCTGCCCGATATGTATGCTAAGGAAAGAATGACATTTTTACATTACTGAGATGTAGAAAAGTTTCATCCGTAGGTCTATACTGGATGAGGAGAACCCTGCAGAGCAAGGGGCGTCAAGAATGTGGTAGAGAGAGCTTCAGAAACTATGAGGTGGGAAGGGCATCCCATTTGAGACATCTCTCATGCTGAAGCATCTTGGTTTGGTAGTCGGTCAAGACTCTGAGAGTCCCAGAATCCTTCCCTCCTTCTCTGGTTTCCCCGAGCTGATATTAGCTACTGGTCCAGGTAGGTCTCCAACAAACCTCCACGGCCACTGCCTTCTTTCTGCTATCTGGAAGCCACAGGGAAAGAGATACTGGCTGTGGCTTCAGCCTCCCTCCCCAACGGCTGTGGCTTCAGCATCCCTCCCCAATGGCTGTTCTAGTCACAGAGGCAGTCAGTAGTCCCTTGGCAGGTAGATTTAGTCATCCTTTCCTTCCTGTCTGCTTTACTTTGGCTTATTGTATTTCTCTTCCCTCACCTCGGTTCTGTCTTGCCCCCTGGCTCTTCCTGGAAAGCTACAGATCTAGGATTTGGGTGGAGTCTGCCAGCAGCCTACTGGAACGTTCCTCTGCTAACGGTAGACCCCTTCCACTAAGTTCTGTGATATTCACCCTGCCCCTTTGCTTCCTAGAAAGTTTCACGGTGGGAATCTAAGTGCAGCAGGGATGAGGCGTACGGCTAGGAATGGAGGAAAGGGGGGGCTTGTGGCGGGATGAAGGCTTTGCCACTTGTACCTCCCCAAAGCAAATACCACATCTCGAGTCTGTCAGAGAGCACCCTGCCAAGTAGAGAGCTACTTCCTTCCCCACAGAGCTCCCCGGGCAGAACAGGGGAGTCTGGCCCTCTTCCACCACCCCAGGGTATTCAGAAGGCAGGGGATGTGGGGGTACCTGCTTGCCAGGGGGAGGAGAGCGGCTGAAGCTGGAGTCACTGCTGTCGGAGCTGTGAGGCATGGCTGTAATCTTCGGGGCTCTCCCACAAAACGTCCCAGATGCCTCTGGGCGATCTTCTCACTAGCCGGCTCCCCTTCCTGACTGCTAGGGGGCCACCAGCCCTCCACCTTCCACAGGTGCCTCCCCTGCTTGTCCAGCAGTCACCTCCAACAGACCCCTGCGTCCTTCTGTCTCTGGGGTGCAGAGGGACTGCTCCCCAAAGGGACATCTCGCTTACTTTGGGGCTTGCGCACACGCTCTCTCTTGTGGTTTCTGGTAATTCAAGCTGGAAGTCACATGGGCGGAAACGTCAACAAGTGAGAAGGTAGTTAGACAGAAAATACATATCTGGGAAAAGACCACAGAATTAGGTGAAAGAAAAAAAAATACACAAAACCCCAGTATCTT
This sequence comes from Peromyscus melanophrys, assembly GCA_902168415.1. Classification (NCBI taxonomy): domain Eukaryota; kingdom Metazoa; phylum Chordata; class Mammalia; order Rodentia; family Cricetidae; genus Peromyscus; species Peromyscus melanophrys. Next base: position 16,037 of record CABHPR010118674.1, on the reverse strand, counting down.
CCGGCAGTTTGAACGGCAGAGCAAGCTCTCTTCAATTGATGGAGATAAAAGAGAAAAACAGCCAGGCAGGGAAAATCCCCAGCCAGAATTAGTAAGTCCTCTTCTGTCAACATGGCAGAGAGCGGGGAACAGCGGGAAAGAGTTTCCACCATCACACGACTTGATGTTTAAACCCAAATAAAGCAGTAAGACTGGGACCTCTCTCTGGGTTTCACCCGAAAGCAGCTGCCCACCCTGTTTGGGGGTTGGGCCTCCCTCATTCACCTACAGGACAGTGGGGTGATCTGAGGACAAAGTGAAGCAGAGCAATGTCTCTTACAGACTGCCAAACCAGAAGCTGGGACTCTCTGAGGGTCCCAGGGAGGCTCTGGAACGGATACTGTGATAGTCACCCTCTCCCTGGCTTCCTAGAAAGTTCCACGGTGGGACCCTGAGTGTGGCAGAGATGAGGCGTACTGGTAGGAATGGAGGAAAGGGGGCATGTGGAGAAGTTTAGCCCCACCTCTTAGCAGGGCACTTATATTCTCCCAAGAAAAAGGATGCCTTCAGTGGAGAGGGTCCTTCAGGAGTTCAAGGTTGACCAGGAGTCTTTAGGAGTCAAAGTCACCAGGTCAGAACCCAGCAAGGGGAGAATGTCAAAATGAGTGTCAGAAGCTCTGGACTTGGAGTCAGATCAACCGTGATGAAAGTCCACCCCACCCCACCCCCGACCTAAAACCTGCCCTGCCTACCTCTCAGAGCTACTGCAATGAGAGGAAAACAATGTGAGTTGTAATGTCCCCACACCCTGTCAAGCATGCTATGGAGATGGTCGTGCTTGCCATGTGTGACATGACATGGTCATGTTTGTAGTTTTATTATACAATCCCATTCTCATCTTGACTATTTGAAACAGGTTTGGGGCTGGAGAGAAGGCTCAGCAGTCAACAGCACTGGCTGCTCTTTCAGAGGACTTGGGTTTTCTATTGCCAGCACCCACATGGGGGCTCACAATCATCTGTATCTTCAGTTTGGGGGACTCCAATTCCCTCTTTTGGCCTCTTCAGATACCAGGAATGCACAGGGTACACACACACACACACACACAGACACACACACACACACACACAATGTGCAGTCAAAACACTCATACACATTAAAATAAAATGTCTTACTATGTTCCCAGTGCAGCGCAAAGCCAAACGCTCACCTTGCTTAATCTGAGGACTGACAACACGTCTGATCCCTAAAGTATTTCAGTATCTACTGATTACAGTTCTGCCTGGTGACAATATTGTTCAAAGGGCAAACTTACTAAAATAAAAATCTCAACACTTGTGGAATTTTTATTTGGTGGTGAGAGCATACAGTAAACAAGTGAGTTGGCATATAATATACCAGGGTGACAAGGGTCACAGATAAAAATGAATTAGGGTAGAATTCTGAGGATGGCGACTTCTCTAAGCCAATCAGAAAGGGCTTGATGAAGGGGAAATACATGAGCAGGAACCCAAGGAAGAGTAGAGGGGATATCTAAGTGAAAATCCCAGGCAGGGACATCATCCGTCCTGAAGTGGGAGCGGGAGAAAGGCCGGTGTCTCTGGTTTAGAGGCTCTGAGACCAGCAGGAGATAAGGTCAGCATGGTATGTGGGTCCTGGGTGCTCTTGGAGTCCATTGGGAGGATTTTTACCTTATTCCAAAGTAAGCAGAGAACCAACCACAGACCCATGCACTCATCCCTGCTACCATTCTACCTCAGCAATTGTGTGTGTGCGCTCCACAGCACTTACCATAGCCACTGATTAATCTTGTTTCCTTCATTGGAATGCTAACTCCATTTGTGACTCTCTTAATTATTTCATCGGATATTCCTTGAGCACATACCATGTGCCAGGTAAAAAGTTTGACTTTTTTTTCCCTTTGAATGAGATGGCTGTCACTAAGTTTCCACTGTGTAACAGACCAAGAACATCACGACAGCTTTAAACAAACATGTTTTTGGCTTATGAGTGTGTAAGTCATACAGAAGATTCCAGAAGGCTGCATTAGCTCTGATTGCATCTGCACGTCTCTGCTGACAGGTTGATTGGTAACTGACTGGTCTTTTCCAGCAGTCCTCCTTGACCCACTCTATCCCTTCCTCCCAGCAACCCTGCCTGTTCTTTACTGGGCAGGTGCAGGATTTCAAAAGCAGAGTAGAAGAACCCAGAACCTCCAAAAATCCATGCCCAGAACTAGCTCAGTGTCCTACCCACCACATCCTATTGACCAAAGTCACAAAGCCACCCAATGCTCAGTGGGCTGAAAATACAGTCTACCTCCTGATGTGGGCCCAGTTGAGAGACTCGTGGTCATGTCTGCTCCCTCCCACAAGTGGGCAGCCATTGGTAGGGTTAGAGCGGAGGACTGGTGTGTTCTGACTCAGGTTTCACGGGATCCCTTTAAACACAGCTGAAATTTTACTATGGGGAGAAAAGTGAAGGAGGGAAGACCAGTTGGGATTACAATGTTGGATGTAATGACCTGAGAAAAAGATGCTGATAGCATAAATCACGGAGGTGGTGATGAAGGTGTTGGGATGTGGCCCTTGTTCAAGCTGAAGACTGTCTCATGTTTACAGTTGCATGTCCGGTGCCTAGTAGGTACCCAGTAAAGAGCTGTTTGAGTAACTCTCCAAATGAATTCCTAAACAGCTAAAAGCTATGACCTGTATCTTCTCTAAACCTAAGTGTATGAAAAACTCCTTAAGGAACAGAACGGTCATATTTATATTTTATTTATTTTCACCTGATGTATTCATCACCTATTATGTGTTATAATAGGAATCAAGAAATCATAAATATAAGCAAGACAGAGACCCTGCTTTCATAGAAAGAAAAACATAGTCAAGCAACCAAAGCAGTCATGGGTCATGTGCACGAAGTTCTTAGCCCCTTGAATATTCTATCATTTGACAGACAATGATGGCCTAACTCTGTGGTGTCTAGTCAATACAGGGAGGGAATAAATGAGACTAATGAGAAATACAAAATGGCCTCTTTTGTAGAAAGAGAGGGTCTCACTCAATGGAATACTAATCAATTTTTTTAAAATAATTAAGTTTAAAAATAATAAACATCTGGGCTGGCAAGATGGCTGGCTCAGAGGATAAAGGTGCCTGCCACCCCAGGCCTGGCAACCTGGGTTTGGTCCCTAGTGACTGTAAAGATGGAAGGAGAGAATCGATTCCACAAAGTTGTCCTCTGGCCACCACTATAGATCTGGAACACAACCCACCACACAATAATAATAATAATAATAATAATAATAATAATAATAATAATTAATAATAATGATGATGATATAGGTTTCATTACAGCACAAGACTGAACAGGCAAGAGCAGTGAGGAGGAGGAAGAGGAGGAGGAGGAAGAGGAAGAGGAGGAGGAGGAGGAGGAGGAGGAGGAGGAGGAGGAGGAGGAGGATGAGGATGAGGATGCAGGGCCTCCTGGGTTATCGACTGTTACACAGAATGTTGCCCCAAACGCAGCAGCTTGAGGCAGCTGAGTTGCTTTAAGTTTCCATGTCTCACACAGGTTTTGAAGGTCAGGAGGCTAGGAACAGTCCGGCTCAGGGTGGGCTCATGAGGCTGCTGTCAAGCTGTGAGTTGGGGTCCTTGCCCTCTGAAGATCCTGATGGACTGGGCGATCCATTTCCAAGCAGGAGTCCCCACCTGGCTGTTAGCAAGAGGCCTGGGTTCCTCTCCCGGTCTTTTTACAGGGCTGCCTGAGCAGGCCCTCAGGACTGGGGAGATGGCTTCAGCTAGTGTGAGCAGCAGGGGAGGAGGAAGGGAGGGAGGAGGGGGGAAGAGGAGAGAGCATGCCTTTTATGACCCAGTCCTCTCTCCTGTCTGCTTTGCTACTCACAGGTGAGGCACTAATACCCCGCTCTTGAGGGGAAGCCAAAGAGACTTCACCTCTTTCGCTTTTGTTTTCAATTTCATTCATTCATTCATTCATTCTTCATTCATTCATTCATTTATTATTTTTGTGTGTTAAGAGTGTTTTGCCTGCATGTATGTCTGTGTTCCATGTGTGTGCAATGCCCAGAGGAGGGCATCAGATTCTTTGAGCCTGGAGGTGTGAGCCCCTATGTGGATGCTGGGGACTAAACCTGAGCCATCTCTTCAGACTCTGTTGTTTTTTCTGAGACAGAGTTTCACTGTGTAGCCCAGGCTGGCCTAGAACCCACAGAGATCCTCCTGCCTCTGCCTCCCAAGTGCTGGGATTAAAGGAATCTACTACCATGGACTAAGACGCCACCTCTTGAAGGTAAAGACTATTAAAGAAATTGAGGACTGGCCACTTGTGGTGGCCCACGCTTTTAATCTCAGTACTTGGGAGGCAGAGGCAGCCAGATCTTTATGAGTTCAAGACCAACCTGGTCTACATAGCTAGCTCCAGGTCAGCCATGGTTACGTAGTGAGACACCCTCCCCCCCAAAAAATGACTTGAGGATATCTCTTAAATCCACCATACTCCCCTAAACTAATTTCTAGGGGAACTTTCATTTTTATCAGAGGCAAGTAGACTGATAGGAGACTAAAGGGGTGTCAGAGGCAGCAATCTGTTCCTGGCTTTCCCCTCAGCTGAATTTATAACCTTGTGTGGGCTAGTTTTATGCCAACTTGACACCAGCTAGCGTAATTTGGAAAGAGGCAATCTCTGTTGGAAAAATTCTCCTACAGAACTGGCCTGTGGGCAAGCCTAAGGTACATTTCTTTTGTTTGATGGTTGATGAGGGAGGGTCCAGTTTACTGTGGGTAGGGCCACCCCTGGGCTTGTGGTCTTGGGTGCCATAAGAAAGCAGGCTGAAGCCGGGCGTTGGTGGCGCACGCCTTTAATCCCAGCACTCAGGAGGCAGAGGTAGGCGGATCTCTGTGAGTTCGAGGCCAGCCTGGGCTACCAAGTGAGCTCCAGGAAAGGCGCAAAGCTACACAGAGAAACCCTGTCTCGAAAAAAAAAAAAAAAAAAAAAAAAAAAAAAAAAAAAAAAGAAAGCAGGCTGAGCAAGCTATGGAGAGCAAGCCAGTAAGCAGCACTCCTCCACGACGTTTGCTTCGGTTCCTGCCTCCAGGTTCCTGTCTTGAGTTCGTGCCCTGACTTCCCTGTTAATGAACTATATGTAAGCTGTAAAACGAAATAAGTCCTTTCCTCCCATACTTTTGGTCATGGTGTCTTATCCCAGCAGTAGAAGTCCTGACTAAGACAGATGCTAAGGAATATCTCTTTCCCTGTTTCCCCAGGTGTAAGCCTGGTGTGTGTGTGTGTGTGTGTGTGTGTGTGTGTGTGTGTGTGTGTGTGTGTGTAGTTGATGTGTGCCCTCTGTCTATGGAGGTCGGATGACAGCTGTAGGGAATCAGTTCTTTATTTCTACCACGTGGATCCTGGGGATCAAACTGAAGTCGTCAGGCTTTGCGGCAAACACCTTTATTCCAGCTGAGCCCTCTCTCCAGACCATCATACTGACAACTTCCTGTGATGAATGAGCTAGACCTAACCGGAGGCCCAGCTCTCCACTACATCTGGCTAATGTGCCTCAGTTTCAAAATGGGAAGTCCAAAATCCCTCCAACCTCGTAAGACTATTACAAGGTCCAAATGAGCTAATAGTTTATAGTCCTCTAGAACATTTTCTGCTACATGGAGGACGTGATGAGAACTTGTGAAATGAAAAACCGATGTGCAGGGATCCAGTGACATATGGTAAACAGAGAGCCTCAAGCAACTGCTGACGTGAGCAGCTGAAGTGATTTACAAGGAGGGACTGCTACTCCACCGTGGTGGGCACTTGTTCGTTGGAACAGACTCTGGCCCCTTTGAGTCACAGTAATAATGTTTTAGTTGCTGATTGCAGGGAGATGGAAGAGGTGGGAAGAAAATGGAAGACACTCCAAGGGCTCAGGTCAAGCTGGCAATCCAGTGTCTCCATAGCTGATATTGTAACACCTATTGATCGGCCTTGTTTCAAATCAGCAGAATATATCATTTGCAAACGGTTTCTTTCTTTTTTAAATATTTTTAGATTTTTAAAATATGTATAACTATTTTGGCTATACCACATGTGTGCCTGATGCCTGTGGAAGTCAGAAGAGGGCATTGGATCCCCTGAAACTGGATTTACAGATGGCTGTGAGCTACACAGATGGCTGTGGGCTACCGGGTGGGTGCTGGGAACTGAGCCCAGGTCCTCTGCAAGAGCAGCTAGTGATCTTAATGGCTGAGCGGTCTCTACAGCCCTGCAAATGGATTTCTTAAGATCATCCAAAATAGGGTCTTTTTGTTTTAGCTTTTTAAGTGTGACAACGTATATTCATGCCAGTCCAGATCCCCTATCTTTGCTCTTCCATGTCTCAGGAAAGACGGATTCCATTGGAACACACAGGGATCAACTCAGTTCACAGGCTTTCAGTTCTGACTGGCTGATGATTGACAGATGAGGGCAGGGAGGCTCCGGCCACAACATTAGGAGAGAAACCTAGCAGAGCCGAGTGTGGTGTGGCCCTGGCTGAGGGTGGAGAAGGTGCCTTCCCTCCCTGAGAATCATGTCAGGAGTCAGGCTTCCTTTCTAGGAAGGTGGTGAGACACCTCCAAAGCCAGAGAGAAGGAAGGAAATACTGGCTTGACACCCATGATAGTGGTTCTCATGCAACCCTTGGTTGGATGGGAAATTCTGGACACATTGTCCAGTAGGGGGCAGTCTGTGGCCTCGGGGACAGCTTAGTGTCTCAGAGGAGTAGATAGCCCTGGCCTCTATTATCTCTCTTGACTCTCACTCATCTGCCTAGGGATGCACAGAGGTTGACTCTGGGCCTCATCAGCACCCACAGACTCCGACTCTTCTGCCTAAAAGGTCTCAAGTAGATTGTCGTCTATTCTCTCCATCTGCTTTGAGTTATCCAGCAACTTCTATGAACCAAAGCTAAGTGGGGAGCAGGATGTATGTGAATCCCTGACACCCCACTTGGCTCTCATTGGTGCTCTCCAAAGCTCCTGGTCTGGGCTCTATGCCTCCACCTTGGCAGGTGGCCAGGCTGGTTCATATTCCCAGCATGCTGGCCTCCCATTCCCTAGTAGCCCCTTCTCCAGTTAGTAAAGATGAAACCCAGGGACAATAAGCAAGAGCCTCTGAGGAGTGTATGCAAATGACCCAGACTCCCCAGGGACTCCACGCGAACACTGGCTCCCAGCTGGGGGGGGGAAGTTTAAGGCCTCTTCCATGCTCCCACACACTGATGTCCAGCCATGTTGGGCTGTTTCCCAAGCTAGAACTTTCCTGTCTAAGCCATCAGTTGATTCATGACATTTAAACGCCCCGCCACTCACCTTTTTTTCTGAGCTCCCTTTTGCGGGATACTCTTGAGATGTGGTACCTTTGAAGTCTTCAAATCGGCTGCTATTAAGTTATTTGAACAAAAAATAATAAAAAAAAAACCCCTAACTGCTTTAATTTAAAAGAACTTTTTAGTGGAAAAAGCACATTAGGGTACATCATCACAGCTTATGGGATGGCTGGGAGGGGAGTTTTTACAAAGTTCCCCAAACAAGTAGAGAAAACATCTACCTGAGGGTAGGGCTCTCTAGTGAAGGGGCCAGAGGGGATGGCCAGGTGATGTCGAGGAAAGTCCCTTGCAGTGGCCCATAGTCTAGTCCTTTGAGTTTTCAGCCTAGATAAAGACTAAAGGAAACCCTGAGATGGAGTGGTAGCCCTTCATGAGGCCAGTCTAAAAGGTAGAGGACAGGTTTCTTGATATTTTGGCCACGGAAGTCTTTGTTGTGGAGGCTGCCCTGGGCTTCACAGGATGTGTAGCATTTCTGGTCTTCTACCCACCAGACTTCAGTAGAAACCCAAGGTGAGATGAACTGACATGTCTTTAGGTATCACCAAGTGCCCTGAGGGAGGATGCATGTACATCCTAAACTTCCGGCTCCATCTGTCAGTCTCAGCCTGTGGCCTCTTCTGTCCCCTGCTCCTCAAGCTCAAGCTAGGCAGATGTCCCTGTTCCACAATGCAGCTTTTGAGTCTTCAACCTGAGGGTGTGGCCGTGTTGATAGCAGAGTTCCTGAGGCACTCAGACTTGCTTCTGGAAGGTTCCAATCTGCTTTTACCTTTCGGACAGGAAGGCATTGGAGCAAGGCCCCTCAAAAGATGAGAGAGGATTCCCAACCTTTAGTTTCCCATCAGACTAAAAAATGAAGGGCTGGAAGGATGGTTTAGAAGGCAAGGGCGCTTGCTGCCAAGCTTGACAGCTTCAGTTCAGTTACAATGATACTCACTAGGAAGCTTCCTCCTTGATGGCTAGCTTTCATAGTGCTGATGAGGGTTATACAGGAAGTCTCTGATAGTCTTACCCAGCTGTGAACTCTGGATGCTACAGTAATGACCAGCATGGCAAGATATGTCTACGGATATACTAGTGGCACAACCATTATGGGGACAACCAACCACTTCCTGAATCCATTTAAGACCTCCTTCACAGGAAGAAACTCTTGCCTGCACGAAGAACCCATGTTTGAGCAGCTCATAGGCCCTAGAAGTGAGCCTACTACTATTATTTTGCTAAATGGACATAGTATCAAACAGTTCTGTAAATTTGAATCTTTGTACCCATAGATTAGTGCAGCTCTCGGGCATCATCAGAGATGTTTCTTTGGATAGTGGATGGTGATTAATGCAAAAACTTGCAACTGGTCAACGTACAGAGAATAAATGTCTGTGGAGTGTTCAGCCACAAATGGGGCATCTATATCACACACACTCCTCCAAGGCTCATGGACTATTGAGGAAAAAGGGAACAAAAAGGGTGTAAGAGCCAGAAGTTGGGGAGGACCAGTGTGAAAGAATGTCTTTTGGACATGACAGGACCACTGTACTCATAACTCACAGCAGCTATGCCTGCCACACAAGACCTGTACAAGATGAAGCCAGTGAACATTCTAGCATGGAGTGGGGGGGCAGGGCTCACAAGCCCCCATCTCCAGCTGAGGTGCTATTGACAGTTGATGGTTTTGGGAAGAGAGAGAGTCAGCTTTCTTTGAAGGTGGCCTCTGGTAGGTTGATCATGTTCTAGTGGTCATGTGTATATGGGCGGCACAAATGGAACTTGGTGGGCTATTAAAAAAAGATAAAGAATGTTAAGGGACAGCTGATTCCATTTTCTTTTTAGTTAAATAATGATAGACTTCGATCATGTCCTTAGCTAGAGGTCAACTTGGGTTTTTTGATTTGTTCTTCCTCAATAATCTTGCAAATTATACATTGTAAATTGTTTCCATTGTTCCAAGAATTAGCTGATCATAAAATGTTTTGTGGTATGTTAACTGTCTGACCATAAACCCATAACATGTATCTTTCCCATGATTATAAAAAATAACTGCAAAATTCCAGTTTTAATCACTTGCTCACTTGGTATAAAGAGGTTACTCTGCCTTTAGTCTGGACCATTTTCATTCTCCTGCTGTCAGAGACTGAAAATATGGCCCAACTGTTAATAAATTTTTATCCTGCAACATCTTGGTGTTAGCTCCTGGGTTTTGACACTATAATAAAGAAGGAGGAGGAGGAGGAGGAGGAGGAGAAGGAGGAGAAAGAAGACACAAAGTTGTGAGGAAGTGGGAAGGTGAGGGGTAGATCTGGAAGGAATTAGGGGAGGATTGAGGGGTGAATAAGATCAAAATACATGGCATGTATGCATGAAATTCTCAACGAATGCCAGGAGGTGGTGGCCATGCCTTTAATCCCAGAACTTAGGAGGCAGAGTCAGGTAGATCTCTATGAGTTTGAGGCCAGCCTAGTCTACAGAGCGAATTCCAGGACAGGCTCCAAAGCTACACAGAGGAACACTGTCTCAAAAAAACAAACAAAACAAAACAAAAAACCTCAAAGAATAACAATATTATATTTTTTAAAATAAGGTTGAGAAGAATAGTAGATATCTATGCTAACTTCTGGCCCCCATGCCCACATACAAAGATGAATGAGCTCGCATCCACATGCATACCACAGAGAAAAGAGCAAGAGGCTAAAACAATTAAAAAAAAAGAAAATGAATCAACAAAGAGATAGCATGTTTAAAGCTGTGTGTGTGTGCTAGAACCAGGCAGTCAGAGATTCACCTAGTCCTTCATTCTTGACAGTGAGGGCAAACCCCCTCTACCTGGGCCTTTCGGAAGATCTCTGGCCTCCCTGAAGCAAGGGACTTTGGGAGTGCCAAGTGAAGCAAACTGTTCTGCAGCCTCTCTCCTTCACCTACCTGTAAGAAGATGGGAGAAAGATATGTCCCAGGAAGCAAGAGAGTAGGCAAGCTACCTCTTAGCTGTGAATTTGACTGTGAAATCAAGCAACTGGCTTTGTCACTCTGTAACCAATCACTTGAAACCGCACCCCAGTTTCCTAATCTACATAGCGATATACATCATAGAAATTGACATATTTAAATCGCTTAGCACCATGCTTAGTGCCTAGAAAAGCATGTGGTACCCATTAGCTCTTATTACCATAATATTCACTTCCTATCACCTAAATAGGGCTGGTTTTGGGAAATGACTCAGTGGGTCTGACAAGTACGTTGATTCTGAAAAGTTAAATTCCCTTGTATTACTGAGATCTGCTCTACACGTTCATTCTTCTTAGTGTATTTTTAAATTGAAATGTAATTCACAAAACATGGAGGTACTGTGTGTGTGTGTGTGTGTGTGTGTGTGTGTGTGTGTGTGCCCGCCCATACATGTGTATGTGTGGAGGCAAAAGATCGATGTCAGCTTGTGGCAATAAGTTATGGCAAAATATATTTTACATTTTTGAAGACTGAATCTTTTTCTGGACCTCACAGCCTGAGTTAACAATACACCTTGAGGTCTTAAGCCATTAAGACTGCAGTCCTACTGTGTATGCAGCCCGTTTGCTTAACCTGCCTTTAAGGGAACAATGTAAGCTCAGAGTAGTAGTGTGAAGGCAATACAGACTCCATCTTAGGGAAGGGCCACCATCTTAGACCACCTGCTGTACTCAGTTCCAGGAAGGACCTCAGGAATGTGCCATGACAACTCAAACAGATACAGGGCTCCTACAGACATTCTGTCTGCGGTTTATGGCCCTTGAAGATATCTAGATAATTCTGCTGAGCAGCCCAGATAATCCTGCTTAGCAAGGTGTGGTTCCTCACCAAAAAGTCCAACCCAATAGTATCAAACATAGTTTTGCACCAAAAGTCTAGACCAATAGTTTCAAAAAATCACCTTGCCCCATATCCCTTCTACCCAATTCCAAGTTGCCAAATCATGTAATTCCCAGCTTGTAGTTTTTCCCTATAAAAACTCTCTATCGCTGGGCCTGCCGCTGCCACCACCACTACCACCACCGCATTTCCCTCCATCTGCCTGGTGGTGGCCCAGGTTCGAACCTGACAATAAAAAGACCCTTATGTGCTTGCATCAGAAACTGGCTGATTGGTGGTCTCTAGGGGTTTCGAGAAACGGGTACAACAGTAAGTAGCACATGCTTCTAGTCCCAGCACTCTGAAGTTCAAAGTCAGCCTGGTCTACATGATGAGTTCTAGAGCAGCTAGGATTACATAAAGCGGTGGTTCTCAACCTTTCTAATGCTGCAACCCTTTAATACAGTTCCTCATGTTGTGGTGACCCCCAACCAAAAAATTACTTCTTTGCTACTTCATAACTGTAATTTTGCTACTGTTATGAATCATAATGTAAATATGTGTGTTTTCCGGTGACCCCTGTGAAAGTGTCGTTGGACCCCAAAGGGGTCACAACCCACAGCTTGAGAATTACTGACATAGAGAGACACTGGGGGGAGGGGGAGGGGAGAGAGAGAGAGAGAGAGAGAGAGAGAGCATGCACAATGTAACAGCCAACCTTACTTGCCTTGGATTCCCCAAGTCATCAACTTCTGCAGCCTAAGCTAGTGAGTAGCTGTGATCTTGTTATATACTTTCCCATGCTCCTGACCCAGAACAGGGCATATCATTTGCTGAAAGCAGCAAACACAGAGGATGAAAGTAGTCTTCTAAAACAACTATCCACTATAAACATTGAACACAGCACTTACGGCCATTGGTTGACAAACAATGATATTAGTCATACTGTTTGTGGTCTGGGTCAGTCGGGGTCATTTGGATCCAGTTACTTCATCCCTATAAAACTCTGTTAAAGATTTTTGTAAAGTGCCCCCATTCCTTCCCCATGTGATGCTTCCTGTGCTGTTCAGTAAAGACGGAGCAAAGCCCTTTGTAAAAGACAAGACACACAGAGGCAGACATACGCAGACACACACACACACAGTCCACACAGGGACAGACACAGGTACATAGTCACAGGACAGCCTTCAGTCAGGCGCAGATGCAGACTCACACAACAGGTGCCGGACGGGACACAGGGAGCATAAAGTAGAGAATTCAAGTCTGGACTTGCTCTTGCCTAAATGACTCCAAGGGGGGGGAAGCACGTTTCTTTCCCCAGTGCGACACCAATGCATTATTGGTGACTCAGAGTTGATCACTAATGCATTTAATCCACGCATCAGGGGTCTTTCTCAGTCACTTTTCGTAAGCCCCAGGGCTCTTCTCGACTCCACATCCCCAGGGCTGGAATTACAGGTGTACAACCCCAAACCTGTTTTTTGTTTTTTTTTAAATGGGGTTCAGGGAACCAGACTCAGGTCCTCGTGCGCACATAGCAAGCATTTTGCCCCCTGAGCCATCTCCTCGGCCCCTAATTTTAAAAAGAACATTTGTTTATTTGTTTATGAGTGTGGAGGTCAGAAGATGCCTGTGGGAGGCAGCTCCCTCCTCCCACCAGGCATGTCCCAGGATTTGCATTCAGGTTCTCAGGCCTAGTGTCGAGCACCTCTACCAGTTCAGCTTTCTCATTGCCCTATGGCCCACTTTTAAAGTTAATTTTTTCCCCTGTATCCATGTAGCTGTACAGGCATCACTACTATCTAATTTTCAGATATCTTTCTTTTTAAATATGCTAGACATGCACCAGAAATATTTCAGCATCCTCAAAGAAGTCCCATTTCTGCTAGCAGTTACTCCCACCCTCCAAACACCGCCCCACCCCCCCACCATAACCACACACACATTTTGGAACTAATATTCTGCCTATGTGGATTTCCCTGTTTGGGTCATTCCATACGTGCTGGGATTTGTTTGTTTTCTGTTTGCTTGGTTGGCTGGTTGGCTCTGGTTGTTGTCAACTTGACACAAACAGAAACACATCTAGAAAGAGGGAATCTTACCAAGAAAATGCCTCCATCAAATTCACCTGTACTCTAGTCTGTGGGGCATTTTCTTGATTAATGATTGGTGTTGGGAGAGGTCAGCCCATTGTGAGCGGAGCCAGCCCTAGGCTGATGATCTTGTGTTGTATAAGAAAGTAGGCTGAGCAAGCTATGGGGAGTAAGCCAGTAAGCATCATTTCTCCATGGCCTCCACTTCAGTTCCTGCCTCTAGGTTCCTGCCTTGGGTTCCTGTCCAGACTTCCCTCCATGATGGACTATGACCTGAGAGTTGTAAGTTGAATCACACTCTCTCTTACCCAAGTTGTTTTTGGTCATGGTGTTTGTCACGGCAATAGAAAGCTGACTAAGACACCATATCAACGGGGACTATTGGGCTCCAGCCCCTCAGTAGTCCTCTCCCAGGGTCTGGGAAGAATCTACAACCAGCTGATAATCTAGTCTTTGACTATATGAAATGAATCTACATACATGAATTTCCTTAGTTCATATACTTTATTTTTCTAAGTCAGTTCTCTCTCTACACGGCTTCTATTCTGCTCTCTTACTTAGCTCCTTTCTTGCCTGATTTCTCTCTACATTTAAATGCTGTTCCCCTTCTGTGCTGTCTTAATTCCTTCATCTAATTCTGCCCCATCTAGGTTCTCATCCATCTAGTTCTTTCCATCTTAGCTCCTCTTCATCCTTAGTTCCTCTCTATAATCTTCTAAATTCCCTCTCTCATTCTTTCCCATCTCCTTAGTTCATCCCGTCTTATTCTTACCCACCTAGTTCTTCCCTATCTGGCTCTCCCTCATCTTCCATCTCGTTCCTCTAGTCCTCTCTTCTAGCCCTTCAATCTAGTTCCTCTCTAATCTAGTTCTTCTCTGATCTAGTTCTTCTCTGATCTAGTTCTCTTTCAAACTAGCTTTTCCGCATCTCAGTTTGTTCCCCTTCAGTTCTTACCCATCGAGTTCTTCCATTCTCTTTTTTTCTTCTCTGTCCTGCTCTGAAAATAAAACTGCCTTTTATCCCTTTGGCCCTTATCTCTCTGAGCTATCTCTGTTCCCAACGTTTCTGGCAGGGTGGGGGACGTGTGCTGGGTCGCTAGGCTACTTGGCTAGGCAACTTCCTTCACAGCTAGATGTGCCTGTAAGCTGGAGCCCTTTAGTTCTGAGTTAATTGTTAAGGGTGGATCTAAAACCAGAGATAAGACTTTGGAAAGGAGAAAGTTATACGTAATTAGCACGTCCGCCAGGCCTTCTCAGACAGATAGTCTGGATGCTTAAGTCTGTTCTTAGAGAGTACAGAGGTATCTCTGATAAGATACTTTGTCCATCCAGGGATGGTCCTGGCCAGATGTTGCTAATGACGATAATGACAGAAAGGTCTGAAATTAGGGATCCTGGCTGCGTCACTGCACAGGTTATCTAAATATTCCATTAGTAGAATGAGTGATGGAAAAGCTACAGTTGCACATGAGAAATTCATAGCAGGAAACGGCTAATAATCAAAAGCCAATATCACCAAGACTCCTTGAGCCTCAGTTTGACCTCTGGAAGGCCCTCGGCTTCTTCCAGGTATTAGCTTGTCATAATCAGCTGAAATCCTATTTCATATTATTGCAGCTTGAAGCACCATATAAATGAAATCATGATGATCTTTTATAAGTGGCCCTTTGGGGTAATGTTTTCAAAGCTCATCCATGGCACAGCAGGCATCCAGGCTTCATTCCCTTCTACAGCCCAATAATATCCCATCATGCCTATAACACACTTTGTCCACTCACCAGCTGGTAGACTTAAGGTTGTTTATACCATGTGGCTCTTTCAGCAATGCTGCTGTAAACATTTTTGTATAAGTTTTGTGTGGCTGTGTTTTCAGTTCTCTTGGACGTACACCTAGGAACAAGGTGGCTGTGTGTGCCGCAGGTCACTCTGCGTTTAACTTTGGAGAAACTACCAGAATGTTTCCTAGGAGTGACCTGATTTTACACTCCTCACCACACACATGGAGTGGTCCATGAGGATTTCAATTTTTCAAATCCTCACCAATGCCCATCCTTTTTGTTACAGACATCTGATACGTGTGATGTAGACATTTTGGTTTGGTTTGTATTTTCCTAATGACTCTTGAGTATCTTTTTTCTTTTTATATTTTCATGTGTGTGCATTATACATGTTTGCATGTCTGTGGACATACATATATGCGATGCACATGTTTACGTGTGTGTGTGTGTGTGTGTGTGTGTGTGTGTGTGTGTGTGTGTGTGGCGCACGCGCCTGTGGAAACGTGATGTTTCTATTGGGATTCATCCTCCTTTGCCCTTCCACATTGTGGATTGAGGCAGATCTCTTAATCAACCCCAGAGCTCCTGGATTAGGCTGGTCTTGCTAGCCAGCTAGTTCTGGGGATGGCTGCCTGTACCTTCTGAGGCTAGAATTACAGGCAGGCTGCCACATCCATGGCATTTACTGGGGTTTTCAGGATCTGAACTCCAGTTCTCATGCTTTCTTGGCAAGCACTCAGGCATGGGTCTATCTCCCCAGCCCCAGTCTTGAACATTTTTTTTTTTGGTATATCTATTATCTAGTGTATGTTTTATAACTTTTTCAGATCCTTTCCCCATTTAAAGGATGGATTTCTGTGTTTTTACTGCTGGGAGAGTTCTCCATATATTATAGATACTGGTTCTTTATAAGATACATGATTTGCCATATTTTCTGGGGTTACCTTTAACTTTCTCCTTCTTTATTTTTCAATCACACACGTATGTATCTATGT
>CABHPR010118673.1:472-15652 GCA_902168415.1 Peromyscus melanophrys | reverse complement strand
TGTTAAGTTATGGGGGAGGAAAGAGCTCAGTGGCCTAGCTAGCCCTACTTTCGCTTTCGCAGATAGTGAGAGCTTCGAAAAGGAGGGGTTCCGCGTGACTCCGCTGCGTGTGGAGGAAACAGCAGCACAGCAGGTACTGGACTTGATTTTTCAGGATTATCTCATCTTGCAGGACTGGGGCCAAGATTCCCCTATTCTGCTCTGACATCCCCATGCAACTCTGCTCTCCACTATTTCCTCCAACCCTAAGGAGATTTCTAGGCTGATGCTGACTGAGGAAGAGAAGAGGCTCTTGGAGAAGGAGGGGCTTACCCTGCCCTCAACTCTTCCCCTCACTAAGGTAAGGTTTCTGTTCGGGGAGCAAAAGCTGGAGGGGGATTGTATGACCCAAGAAGGCAACTTCAGTTTATTTCATATCAGTAACTTGAAAAAGGACTGAGATCAGAATCTAAACAAGCTTGCTGCTAGTGGGAAGCTGGGGCAGGTGGGTAGATAATGGGCTAGATGTGAGGGCAGTTCCTGATCTTGTAGGGTTTATATAAATTTTGGTGTTCCTTTCAAAATTACCAGTGTATGGCTTATCAGGAAAAGGCCCTTGCTGCCAGGCCTGACCTGATATCTATCCCCAGGACCCACATGATGGAAGGAGAGAACTGACTCCTACAATTTTTCTGATCTCCAAATAAGCCCACACCCACATACAAAAATAATTTTTTAAATGCCAACTAACAGTATAGAGCCTTGAAAAGGGCTGTAAATGAAGGGCCTTTGTTGGTGGTTATTTTTATTCTTTTGGGAGGCCCACCACCCAGCTACCAAATAAATCACACATGGAGGCTTATTCTTACTTATAAATGCCTGGCCTTAGCTTGGCTTGTTACTTGCCAGCTTTCCTTAATTTATCCCGTCTACCTATTGCCTCTGGGCTTTTCACATTCTCTTACTTCTGTAAATCTTATTCTTACTCCGTGGCTTGAGCTGGGTAGCTGGACCCTGATGCCTCCTCCTTCTCTGGCTCCTTCTTCAATCCTTTCTTCCCAGATTTCTCCTTCTGTATATTCTTTCTGTCTGCCAGCCCCACCTATCCTTTCTCCTGCCTTGCTATTGGCTGTTCAGCTCTTTATTAGACTATCAGGTGTTTTAGACAGGCACAGTAACACAGCTTCACAGGAGTTAAACAAATGCAACATAAAAAAAAGCATACCTTAAAATAATATTCTACAACAGGCCAATACAGATTTCATTGTGATCATGGTACTCCACCTCTAGCTCAGTGGTGGAAATGTTTGGGAGGCTGAACCAGTCTAACAAAAACAGTATCAAAGCTGGGCATGATGGCTCACACCTCTATAGTCCCAGCACTCTGGAGGCAGAGGCAAGAAGGCCCTCATAAGATCAAAGCCACTTCCCAAGTGCTGGGATTACAGGCATACACTACTACATCTAGCTTTTGTGGCAAACCTTTTTATGTCATTTTCCTTCTTAATGTTTTCATGGTATCTTTTGTTATATAGACGTTAAATTATTTAGGGCAGGAGAAGCAGGCGTTAAAGGCCAGACTTAGCTTCATGTTGAGTTCAGGCAAGCCTGGGCTCCATGAGCCTCTGTCTCCTGTCCCTCCACCACCATCACAAGATGAGTGAGCACTGTATTAGTTAATAGGAAGGAAAATAGAATTTGGAAATTATCAGTAGTGGTTCTGTCCCTAGGACAAGAACTGTCCTGTCCTCCTTTACACTGGCCAGACCGTACCTTAATCCCCCACCCACTGAGATTTGAATATGGCACCTCCTGCATGCTTGTCAAGTGCTCTACCACTGAGCGACATCCTCCAGCCCTGTTTGTTGAGACAGGGTCCTGTAAGCCCTGGCAGGGCTGACCTCAGACTATGTAGTCATAAGAAATGCCTTTGAACTCCTGATCTTCCTGCTTCTAACTCCTGGGGACTAGATCACAGGTGAATGACATCACTCTTGGCTAGTGTCCAGCTTTGACAGGCTATATCAGAGACTATAAGAGTTAACAACTTTATTCAGTTTTAATTTCTGAAAAAAGTTCAAGTGCCTTAAAATAAGGATTTAGTCTACATAGTCCTGGAGATTCTAGGTAAATACAATGGATAGGATTATAAGAAGGTTGATACTGGTTTAGATTAAGGATGGATTTTTTTTTTGTTATTGTTGTTAGTTTTGAGGCATGGTCTTATGTAGCTCAGTCTGGCATCAAACTACTCTAGCCAAGGATGGTCTTGAAGTCCTGATCTGCTCCTTCTCCCTCCCAAGTGCTGAGATTACAGGCCTGTGCTACCATACCTAGCTGAGGAATTTTTTTTTTATTAATTAAATTAAAGGCTGGAAGGATGGCTCAGTGGTGTAGAGTACTTTTTGCTCTTCCATGGGCTCCAGGTTCGAGCCCCGGCACCCACACGATAACTCACAATTGTAACTCTAGTCCCAGGAGATCTGAAACTCTCTTTTGGCCTATATGGGCACCAGGCAGACACATTATACACAGACATACACACAGGCAAAACACCCATACACATAAAAATATCAAAAAATAGTCTGGCTTTTGTGCATTAAACACCTGGTCCTTGGAGACATTCACACAGAAGGTGATCATAGAAACTGTGGGAGTCTTTCACTGGGAAGAGGGTTGACCTTAGCTGCTGTCCAACACACCTATATAATATGATATAGGTATATAATAATACACCTAGGATGACCTTTTTCCCATCTTCTCTTAGGTGGAGGAACAGGTTCTCAAACGAGTGCGGAGAAAGATTCGAAACAAGAGAGCTGCTCAAGAAAGCCGCAAGAAGAAGAAGGTGTATGTAGGAGGGTTGGAGAGCAGGTAGGAAAGAAAGAACATGGGGAAAACGTTGGAAGCCGTACGTTTTTGAAGGGAAGACACAGGCAATATTTTGGTGTCCATGTTATCTTCCAGGGTCTTGAAATATACAGCCCAGAATCAGGAGCTGCAGAACAAAGTACAGCTTCTAGAGGAACAGAATCTGTAAGCAACCATTCACGGCTGTTAATCTTTTAAACTTTTTCTAATGACTTATTTTTACTTTATGTGCATTGGTGTTTTGCCTGCATATATGTCTGTATGAGGGTGTCAGGTCCTCTAGAACTGGAGTTACAGTTGTGAGCTGCCATATGGGTGCTGGGAATTGAACCTGGGTCCTCTGGAAGAGCAGTCAGTGCCTTAACCACTGATCCATCTTTCCAGCTCCATCATTAATTTCTTAATGCTTTCTCACTCTTTCCACTATTCCACATTTGACTTCTAACTGGATAGCTCCTAAATGCAAACATCTGGTGGTTGGCCTTTATTACCAGGTCTCAAGCTCAGAGTAATGGTAAATAAATTCACAAGTAGTTAAGGAGAAATTAAGTACCAAGACAAGTAAAGGGGAGATAAGAAAAGACTGGAGGTAGTCAACATCAGAACAGTTGCAATTTTGGGGAATGGACTGGGTGGGGAAAACATTCTAGACGGAGAGAAGACAATATATTTGTGTTTGGCCGGAACTCTAGCACTGAGGTGTTGACCTAGAAAGTAGAGAACACAGTACCTGGTGAGGATTACATGCATAGCTGACCAGGTGTTAAGAGAATTCTGGAAGGTATTTGCAAAGGAGTTTAAGTCAAGGCAGAGAAGTTTTTATTTTTTTGTTTCAGTAAGGAACTACAGGCATTTGTCCACAAAGAGGACATTTGGGAGTCATTTGGGAAAAAAAGGCAAGGCAGTTAAGAGATTGGAGCCACTGCACCAGTGGAGAGGGTGGCTAAACTGGAGGGTTTCGTTGTGACTCGGTGCTAGGCCAGGGCATGCTCGCCACTGTTTCCTCTCTTCCCTTAGGTCCCTTCTAGAGCAACTGAGGAGACTTCAGGCCTTGGTTATTGAGATAGCCAACAAAACCAGCAGCGGCAGCACCTGTGTTCTGGTGAGAGGATGGGGCAGGAGATCCTTTTCCTGGCAGAGACAGGGTGTGTGGCCAGAGCCCTTCCTTCATCTCCTCTCTCCTTGTTTTCCAGGTCCTTCTCTTTTCTTTCTGTCTTCTTCTTGTTCCTGCCATGTACTCCTCGGACACAAGGGGGAGTGTGCCCGCTGAGTATGTTGGTAAGAGGCTTAAGGACACCTTTAAGGCATGGGCTCTGGTAAAGGGCTTTTTGGGTGCTGTCTCGTGACAGACAAGTCTTTGTCTCTTCAGTGTTGCACCGTCAGCTTCGTGCCCTCCCCAGTGAGGACCACCCTCAGACGAAGCTGCCTGCCCAGCGGTCAAAGTTTCCAAAGGACAGCACAACCCAGCTGCTGGGTAGCTCCGAACATAGGCTCCAGGCCTCCAGCAACTTTTCCTGCCTGCTCTACCACGTGCCTCAGGAAGAGCCACCCCAGCACTGGCCACTCCTTGATCGTTCCTCAGAGACCCCCTTCTCAGGCCCCAACCCTCCCCTGCAGGCAAATCTTTCAAAGAAACAGGGGTGGCTGCCTCCCCACAGCCCTCCTTCTGTCGTCTTGCAGGGCAGGTATTCAGGTTAGAGGTGAGACTATCCTCAGCCTGAGGATTCCTGTCTGTATTCAAATAAAAAGGAATGGGGGAAAGAAAAGCTGGCCTTTGCTCTTGTGCCCTATTAGGATGCCTGGGAGCTCAAACACACCACACTCACTAGTTTTAGGGATCTTTTATTTATACCCATGTGTATCTGTTGTTCCATGAATAGACTTGGAGAAGTTTACTGGCCTTGACTATTTCATCCACAGAAGGAACGGGTAGGGGAAGAAATAAATAAGTGGTTCTTCAGCCCCTTTTTACTGGCACAGCTGGGGAGGAAGAAGGGAAGGGGCGTGATTGTCCTAGTGGCTCAGGGCTGCAGGAGTATGGGAAGGAGGGAAGACCAGTGTGGAGGCTGGGCTTCCACAGTGCAGAGGGATCGCTCCGGACTTAGCTTTGGTCCACACTCAGGTTCTGTGCTTAGTCCTGTGCCCTTTGTGATGACGACTGGCCGCCACCCTTTTTATGCTGCTGCTGCTGCTGCTGCTGCTGCTGCTGCTGCTGCTGCTGCTGCTGCTGCAGGGCCAGCTGCATGGCCCAGATGCTCAGCGGCCGCATGTAGGCCAGTGAGCGGAACACTCGCTGCTGGCAGTATGCCTCTGGGGTCTGGAAAGCCAGGCCCAGGCGTTCCCATACAGTGCGGTAACAGCCTTCAGCTGTCCGGAAACCTTCCCAAGTCAGACCCTGAGGGGAGAGGGAGAAGTCACATGTAATAACTGGTCTCATGGCACAATTATCTTAGCTGAGCAGAGAAGACAGTATGCCTTTTGCCCCAGGTTAGAACCTAAAGGCAAGAGGTGGAACACATGCTAGGGAAAAGGGGGCTCTGTGGACGGATAAGGTGACACTAGGGTGTTCTTGGAATAAATTTAGTGGTTGAGGAAGTTTTGTGGACCATAGTACAAACGGTGAGGGGATGGGAAAGGGAATACATTACCTCTTGAATCATGGTGGCTGCCAGCCCGTAGACCACACCCACCCAAACTTCATCCGACTGCACACTGGATCTATCAGGAACACCATGAGGCTGCATCCCATTCACAGCCCCCATGGCTCCCCCTGCAAAGGCCTGGACATTGAGCTCAAAGATGGTTTGGAGAGCACGGACCACATGCAGGGTAGGAAATACCTAGAGCGGGGAGAGTAGAGGCAGAGAGTCTCTTAGAACTGCTTCCCACCCAGGGAAACCCATCTTCCTGGCTTTTCTCATCTCTCACCTCAGTGTCTCCTTCTCCCAGGCCACAGGCCCTCAGGAACCACTGCCCAGCACACTGGTCAGACATGACACTACGGGACTGAGGCTGGGAGCTGCTGTCATAGTTGTAATAGCGGCCTGGAGTAGAGGAAGGGCAAAGTAAAGCTGCTTGTGTCCATGGAGGTGGCTTTAAGATGCCCCAGGTTGCTTTAACTCACCATTCCAGAGCAGTCTCTCATAAGCTTCTCGGCCTCGGCAGAGAATGGAAGAAAACTTATCCTGGACATCCTGGGCCCCACACAGAACAGCCATCTGAACCATCACAGCCACGGCGGCCAGCCACAGCCCTCCACAGTAAGCACTGATCAGGGACAGGGGCTGGGTGAGACTGGCAGTTCCAGCCCCTCCCATGCTTGAACGCTACCATCCTTACGTGCCCAGTTCCCCCCTTAGACCTGGAAATCCCTACCGCCCCAACCTGGGGCCTGTGGTAACCCATCCATCATAGGTCTGGTCTGCGTAGCCTCCATTCTCAATGAGTCCGTCCTGGTCCTTATCAAACTGCATTTCAGACTCCATCACAGCCTAGAGAGGGATCAAGACACTGAGGCCAGAGGTTCTAAGAAAGGTACTCGCCATCTGGGGTCTCCTGAGACATCGTTCATGTCCCTGGTGTACTGGATACTATATACACATGCCTTACCAGACACACAGGCCACATGTCCTTCAGGAAGCCTTGGTCACCTGTCAGGTAGTAGTCCCGGTAAACTTGCAGCACAAACTTGAGGTTCAGGTCCTTCCAGTCAGCGGTGTCATGAATCAAATATGCATTGACCCGGAGCCATGGCTCGTCATCTGTTGGAGGGGAGGGGACGTGCTTTAGCTGCATCAGTGGACAGGATAGAGGGTATACAAACAGAGGAAAGCTGACCTTGGGATAGCGGGCCCTTACCTGGGTCCCCGATATCATGAGGGATAACGTTCCTCCTTTTCACAGGTGCCACCACCCCACTCATCAGGTACCGTCGCCGCGTCAGGTCCTCTTTGAAAGTGGCCAGAGCTGGGGGAGCAGATCCGCAAGTAGGTGAGGGAAAGCAAGGGCCAGGCAGGCTTGGGGTGGGCCATAGAGCTGTGTGTGTGACCCCGGAGGAAAACCAATAGGCAAGAGGTAGGTATGCACGCTCATGGCAAGGGGAGGGACACGTCATTTGAGACTGCAAAGGTTCAAGGGTAAAGTAAGCTAAGAGAAGTTACCCTCACCCATATCGTACTGTAGACTGAGCTCAAGTTTGGGCCACAGCATGACAAGGGCAAAAGAAGCATAAAAGTGGACATCGTATGTGTTGTACATGCGATACTCCTGGCCTGGAGGGATGACAGAGAGAGACACTGTTGCAAGAATCCTAGCTTCCACTCGATAGCCCTTCAAAGTTGGAAGTGGGGCACAAGCATCTGTCCATAGTCACCATTTATACCCTTACCCCATCAGTATCTTGGGACAGGCAAAAATCTATCATTTTGCTTTATGCAGGACACTAGCTAGCCCGACACACCCCAACCCACCAGCCGCCCATACCCTCAAGATAGCCAAATCGCCCATAGTCCTGCAGGATGGGGCGGAGCTGATGCATGCTGCCTCCCAGCTCCTCTGGGAGAGAGTCTTCAGGAACCTCCAGCCATACTGTGCCTCCATCAGCCAGGAAGTATAATTCATTGAACAGTGCAGATTTGTACCAGGCAGGCAAGGATCTGGGAAGCCAAGAGGAGGGAATAGATCTTTATGAGCCTCCCAGGATAGAGAGGATTCTAGAGTTCAGAGGAGTGGGGCACTAAGTGCATCCCAACACAACCCTACTGACTGGAGGGTAGAAATAGATCAAGTCCTATTTGGAGTAAGTGCCTGGGAAAAAGTACAGAGGAGGGCTCTACAGGCACCTGTCATCCAATACTGGGCTCTGCCACTCGGAGATTCTCTTCTCCCAGTCTGCATATTGGCACAGTGCGTAGTGGCTGAGGGCAGGTGCCGCATTACCATCTGAACCAAAGAACCGTGTGTAGCGCCTGAGATGGAAAGAAAAGCGTAAGAACGGGTGCTGGGTCAGAGCCCCGGTGCCTTTGGATCCCCTGCGTTTACCTGTAGTGGACTTGGCCCTTAGCTCCAAACATGATCCTAGGCATGTCCCAAGCCAGTGAAAACTCCAGGCAGCACCGGCCCCGTGGTGGCAGCTTGCTGGAGACACAGACAGCCCCAGCAATACCCTCTCCTTTCTGCGAGGGGGTGCTTTGGCCTAAGAAGCACAGAAGAATTCAGCACAGGCACCCTTGAGCCCCACAGCTAGGGACAAGACCTGTTGATGATTAGGTCTTCCACTCTGGTCCTAAGACAGGACACAGCCTTTCTGCCCAACACCTCCCAGTCAAAGCCCATCACCAGCAGGGGAGTCCAGCTGTCCGTCCTGAAGTAGGTCCTGCCACACCTGCTGCCCAGTGCTGTCAGGGTCAAAGGCTGTGATGTGGGTTACCGTGGTGTCTGCCTGTTAAGGGGTCAAAGACTCTGTGAAGGCAAGTACAAGGACACGGGATTCTGCCTAGCTCTTCTGCTCCTCTTACACGCTGCCACCTCCGAGTTCGGAGGCTGAGGGCTGTGATGAGGATGGGACTTGGGAGTTGACCACATGAAAGACTGAGAGGTGAAGTAGGTTCAGGGTCGGGCTGTGAGGGCGGGGCGCAGGCATAGAGGTACAGGGCAGCCTCTCCCATTACCGTGCAGCGTGCAGCCACAGCCATGGTGTAGGGGTTCGGGGGGCTGGGGTGATGCAGGAGTAGCCCCCGCACAGTCTTCCCATCCCGGTCCAGACAGAAGGGCTCATTCCACAACCCTCCTGGCGCATCATCTTCACCCCCTAGTCCATTCCGCATAGAGAACATGATGGACACATCCAGAGCTTCATCTCCTTCGTTTTCTACATCCCACACAAAGACTCCTACAGGGAGGCAGCTGTCCTGGGGATAAAAGGCTGGGCTCAGTCTCGGCGGATCCATCCTGGGCTTTGCTCCTCAGGATCAGTCATGGGCATAGAGAACCTTTTCAAGTATTCCTCGCTATCCTCCCATCTTCCCGGGAAAACGGCCTACCAGAAGACCTCGAAGGCTAGAATTAATGGGCCTGGGAAGCCAGTGTGATGTTCACAGCTCCAACCTCTCCCTTTCGTCAGTCATCAAACTTCTCCAGAGCTGGATCTGGGGAGGGGAGGTGGTGGAGGAAGCAGGAGGAAGCCTCACCTGGTAGTCATGCGGCAAGATAGGTGTGACCTGGCGGCAGGTGAGAGTGACGCCCTGGCCAGGAAGCTGGTAGACTGTCCAGGCTCGGGGGTAAAGGGCATGGTAGAAAGCAAAGTGACCACACAGGCCCCAGTTCCAGCTTCGCAGGGCACTTGGACGCTCCAGGGACAGAACTTGCTGATACACAGTCCGCCCATCCCGACGCAAGCATACTGTAAACTGGATCAAGAGAGCAGACAGGCTGGAATAAGTAACCCACAGCCACACACACTGGTCCCCTCCCCCAAAGCATTTCCTCCCTTTTCAGACTCTCACCACCACCTTAGGCCATCTCCCAGCTCAGTGAGCCACCACCATGGACTACTCCTCCCTTCCTGATCTCAGAACCTTAAGCAGGCCTATACTATCTCTGCCTCTAATGGTAGCAGAAATCAAGATGTGCCCATCCCTGCTTAGGATGATTCAGTGACTCCTACGGCACTCAGGCTGATTGCTAAACTCTAACCTGGCTATCTGGTCACACAAATACTCTCCAGTCTTTGAGCACTCTTCCATTCCTCTGCCCATATTCACCTCCATCTAGTTAGAGCCCCTCATCCTTCAAGGATGAAGTCACATCTCTTCCTCCTTCCAGCAGGAGCTACTCTGTTATGTCCTAGTCCTCTTTATTCTGGTGTTCGGTGAATTATGTCACAATGTTTTTATTTGCCAGCCTGTGTCCCCAGTTGTCCCACGGCTTACTCTGAAGGCAGGGTCCATTTCTAGCTTACTGAAGCGAACCTCTCAGAGCTGGTGTGTGTGCAGAGAACAAGCAAAGTCTCTGCAGAGCTGTCTACTGCACAGCCCCTCATGGTGGCCGTCTCTGTTTGCTCCAAGTCTTATTTCTCCAGTAAAACTTTAGGCTCCAGAGAGAAGGAATGCTGGAGGTTTAGTATCTCTTTCCTTGGTCCAAACTATGCTTGGTATTTTTATTGTATATAAAGTTTTTCTTTCCCTTCCTTCTATCCCTTTTGAGATAGGGTTTTGCTATGTAGCCTAGGCTGGCCTTGAACTGGTGATCCTCCTGCCTCGGTACTGGGATTACAGAGATGGGCCTAGCCATAAAATACTTTTTCATGTTGCTAGTAAAGTACAAATGGTTGAGACCACCAGCTCTTTGTCACAGAGAAGACTGGTTCTGATTCCCTACCATGCTGCCTTGAGCATGTTACTAATGCCTTCTGGATCCTGTTTCCTCATCTGTAAAATAATCATGATAATGGTACTTTGTAGGATTGTTAGTATAAATATCCCCAACGCCTACCACAGTGTATTGACACAGTATACAGGCCATAATTACTGCAGACTCATGCTTCCAAAGGCATTCCCCTTGGAATATGGAAGAGATGAGGCATGGGCAGGGGGTGGGGCATGGCTATTGAGCACAACCACTAAACTTGAATCGAGAAGGACACTGTCACCTGCAGGTTTAAGATCTGCCGTCACCTCTCCTTTGAAGATAAGCTGAGAGCTGGAGGCTCCCCCAGGAAAAGGGACCTTGCTAACTCAGAAGGGGAGGTCGTCTGAGAGCTATGATGAAAAGAAGGTCATATATTGTAAGATAAGGCCCAGAGAGGATCTAGAAACAGAAGTGAAGTCTGAAGCTTTAGAAAAATGAAGACAGCTAGAGGGAGGGGGTTTGGGGAGTCCTGGGCAGACCTCCTGAGATGATCTGCAGCAGGGGAGCTGACCTTTGGCTAAAGGTTGACAATCTAGGTAAGGAGAGGTCGCGCTGTGCATCTGTTTTCACCATGACTTTTTAGGTTTTATTTTACCCCTTCTGATCTTTTCAAATGTCCTTTAAAAAAAAAAAATTGGGGGGCCAGCCCAGATGGCTCAAGCAATGAAGGCACTTCGTCACCCAGCCTAACAACTGGAGTTTGGGATGGAATGCAGGCTGTCAGACTTGGGTGGCTTTACGTGTTGAGTCATCTCCCTGCACGCCCCCTCCTCCTTTATTTTGAGAGAGAGGGTCTTAGGTAGCCCAGGCTAGTCTCAGCCTCACTATGTAACTGAGGCTAGTCTTGAACTCCTGATCTTTTTGTATCCACCCCCCAAGTACTAGGGATATGCCACCCCATACTCGTTCTTTTAGCCAGTTTAAATGATCCAGGAATTTTCTACTCTTTGGAGGGTACTGGCTGAGCTAGTGCCCAGAAGACTGTGAGCTAGGCAGGAGACATGGACATGAGAATTATCAGGCATGTTTACTCTTTCAAGGCACATGGGTTCTGTGTTCATCTGAACATACTGTCCATCCCAGCACTGGGCTGGGCCCACAGCGTCCGGAAAGCATTTGAAACTGGACCATGTGGATGTCTAACTGCCACACTCCGTGCTAGTCAAGAGCCACGACTTGGCCTGCCCCCCATTTCCTGACTCTTACTTGGTCTGCAATGACTGTCTGGTGCTGGTACATCCCAGGATTAAGCTGCCAACGACAGAACTGGCCTCTCCAGCCCCGGGTGATAGTGCCTCCTCCAATGCCACCCAAGGGACAACCTGGAAAGAAAAATCAGGATGGTCAGTGGAGAACTGGAAGAGGAAAGCAAGCCCACATCTCCTGTCTGGGCTCTAAAAACCTAGGAAGCTATGCAGTATGCATGAACTAGAAGCCTCTTTGCCTGCCTCTGCAGAAGCATAGAAATCAGATCTCTAAAAAGGGCAGCTGAGCTGAGACTCACCATAGATCTGTCTCAGGGGTACAGAATTGAACATGTCGATGAAAGGAGTCTTCTTTTCCACCTGGGTCTTCCGGTACCACCACTTCAAGTACCTGAGGAGCAAGTGTCAATGTGAGTAGGAGAGTGAGTGGGCTGTTTCTTATCTGCCTTTGTCTTGAAACTCCACTGTGATCTCCCCCAAATGTCCCAAGAATGTTAGGCTCCACGAACAGTCCTGTAATCATAGCATTCTGAAGGCTGAGGCAGAAGGGTCACAAGTTTGAGGCCACCACAGACTACATGGTGAGACTCTGTCTCAAACAATAACCTAGGACCCATCACTATATCTTCCAAACTGTCTTCCTCTGGATGACTCCAGTTCAGGGTCCCTTATCTTCCCAGTTGCCCCAGTCCTCATACAGGACACCCTTGTTTCTCTATTCTGAAGGAGAACCGATTGTTCTGACTCCACCACCACTGTGTGCGCTCAAACCTCAGGAGCTTTTGTCTGTGTTTAAAGGACTACTTGCCCTTCCCTGGCTACATCCTCTACACATCCCCTAATTTCCAAACAAGCAGAAGCTGCCAAAAGGACTTCCTCTTTTAAAAATGACTTTATTTATGATTATGAATGGTGGCATTTAAAGACTATACCAGGGAGACCAAGCGCCTTGGTTAGAGATAGCTGGTGTTTATATATCCTGGACCATTTCCCCGTAAGCCCCGTCCCCCTTCAGTTTTACTGTAAGTGTTCAGATTCTGCTCTTTAAATTAACTGGGCATGATGGCTCACGCCTGTAAAACCAGTACTTGGAATTGAGGTTAGCCTGGGCTACGTAATGATTTCCAGGACAACCTGTGCATCAGTGAGAACCTGTCTCAACAAAATAAAACAAAATCAAAATACCCACTATAGTAAAGCTTTCTAAAACATCACACTGTTAGCCGGGTGGTGGTGGCCCACACCTTTAATCCCAGCACTCAGGAGGCAGGCAGATCTCTGTGAGTTTGAGGCCAGCCTGGTCTATAGAGTGAGTTCTAGGACAGCCAGGGCTACACAGAGAAACCCTGTCTTGAAAAACAAAATAAAAAAAAAAAAAATCACAGTGTTTCCCTGTTCTTGCTCCTCGCTTTGTATCTAACAGGAAACAATCAGGACTGTCCCATACAAGTAGACGGCTCTATTTTGAAGGCTAGGACATCTGCCTCAGCCTGTTTCTAGTCTTATTCCTTACACATTCTCATTCAGGAGGGTCACTAAGCAAGCCCTGCCCTGACAGTCTTTCCCACGTCCACTCTCCTCCTTAACCAATCACTTTATACCCATCATTCAGTCACATCTAAACAAGTAATTAGATATGTGAGCCCTCAAGTTTTTGTTTCCTCATCTACAAAATGGGAATAACTCTGCCCTAGCTACCTCATGTAATCAACGAAAGATCAAATAGTCTAACAGATAAGAAAGTCATAAAGCAGAATATTGGTGACAGGTATGATTATTGCCACACACTATCTCAGTTACTAATTAGACACTGCCTTGTTATTTCATTGTGTTCCTCACGTGAGCATGACATTTTTAAGTTCCTTGGGTTCGGGGACAATGACCAAGACTAGATGAATGTCAGCCACAGCTCGAAGCACAGGACATGGCACAGGGCCTGCAGCCCATAAGTATCTGAATTCATAAATGAATGGACGTACAGACAGTTGACATGGAAAGAGCAATGGAAGGCAGACTGGAGTGAGAGTTGGGAGGGGAAGAATGCATTAAGAATAATGGAAGGGTGTACTCCAGAGACCGGGTAAAAGGCGTGGAAGACAAAGGATAGGTGGTGGCCAGTTTAGAGGAGAGAACCGCAGTGAGAGGCCAGAGGATTGGAGAATTGGAAGATACTAAGACAGGCAGAGCAAAGGACTGTCAGGTAGTAAACACTGGCTAAGGGAACAGCGGTCAAAACTGAACTCTAAGGTGAGACTCCCATAACTAGCCTGCCAGCAGTCCTGTTCAGGGTGCCCCTCAGTTCAGCTCACTCCAGGGGGTTCCCTGCTATAGTTTGGCAGTTGGCCATTCCTGACATACTCAGTTTTCCCTATAATACCAATCCCAGTTCAAAAATGATCATTCTCAATTCTCACCTCTGCTTTATCCTCAATCCATCCCATTCCAAAAGCTGTGTGTCGATGATACCCGCCCTATCCTAGTATGGGAAGCCAAGGTTCAAGGGACTGAGCAAGAGCCTGAGGCCTTTGTGACTCAGCTCACATTGAGTGGCTAAGAGGCCAGGATGAATGGACACCTGTTCTTGACCTTCTCCTGATCCCATGCAATCCTCTGTGCCTGTCTCAGCACCCTAGGTCCCGTTCTGACACAGAGGCTTTGGGCCAGAGTCGGACTGGAACAACGTGACGGTGAGGAGACAAGCCTGTGAGCATGTCTAGGAGGAAGGATTGTCTATATTAGGTTAACTGAGGTGGGAGGATACTCCTTAACTGTGGGTGACCATCCCATGGGCTGGAGCCCCGCACTGAATAAAAAGGAGAAAGGAAGTGGGGGTCTCGCATTCACTGTTCTCTGCTTCTGGCTGTGACACAGTGTGACCAGCTGCCCCTCATTCCTGCCACCATTACTTCTCTGCCTGACAGAATGTACCCTCAAACTGTAAGCCAAAACAAACCCTTAGGTTCCTTTTGTCCGGTTTTGATCATAGCACTAAGGAAAGTAACTAATAGTCAGTTTCATAAAGGGCCTGGGGGATGGTTCTCTGAGATAGGCCACCCACAGGAGCCAAGTGTCCAGGCAGCACTCGGCCCTTCTCATTGCCTGGAGCCGGGGTTAGTTAGGTAAGTGGACTTCCCGCCAGTCCCACGGCACTGACTGGGGCAGGAAGGGCTCCCTAGTTTAGAAGCTGCTGGGTTTGAGTTTCCCAACTTTTATGCATCCCTCCCCAGCACTGTGCTTATACGTGCACTGACTCAGAGTGACCTCAGAATGATGCTCTCTGCCTTTCCATCCCTCTGTTCCTGTTAATAGGCATGCCTGCTTATCACTAGTCTTTGAACTCAGAAGGGTTCTATAGTACCTGCTCCGGAGTGTCTGTAACCTCTGGGATGGGAGGAAGAACTAAGGCTGGCTCTGGAAGACTTAGCTGCTAGCACTGGGGACGCTGAAGCACATCTGGCTAGAAGTCATCCTTAGGGGTCTGGGGAAGTAGTCCAGTGGTGGGATGCATGCTCTCTACTACTGAGCTTTCTCCCCAGCTCTCCCCCATTTGTTACTTGGGGATGCTTTCACTGTGGTGTTCAGGTTTGCTCTGAGCTCTTAGGTTCAAACTAATCCCCTCCCTCAGCCTCTCAAGTAGGTGGCACTATATGTGTGCACTACTTTGCCCAATTCCATCTTTGCTTTTTGTGTATCAGAAGCCCTCTGTCACAGAATAGAG